>JAFMSR010000011.1:18409054-18419886 GCA_022818135.1 Saxidomus purpurata | reverse complement strand
AAAAAAATTTTTACCTACGACAAATAAATGCACATGGAAAAGGTTTGAATTGATTCCTTTTATAAATACTCCAAAATCAATAAATGTTTTCTGCTTAACATTTTCTGGTGAACAGAAACCATGACTTATTGTAAAACAAATGTACATTACTTGAGCAATGCATTACAAAGACCTTGTCCTATTGTCATATATTAATAGAGAAAAGCACAAAAATTTGCCTCTGTCTAAAAACTGGTATGAATCCACTGGATAGACTTTTTTAAATGACAGAAAATGCAAAATGTGACATCACGTGTTGTACAACGTGACAAGTCACAATTTGGAAACATTAAGATGTCGCCATTTGTTCATACATGGATATCGCAGTCTGTTCACAGTATGATGTCACAGTCCCTCAGGGCTTCACTGCCTTTACACAGTGAAAAGTCACAGCTTGTAGGCATTAACATGTCACAATTTAGACATAGTGAGGTGTCACTATTCACAAATTTGCTGAAAAACTCTCTTCAAATTTGTACAAACCTGAATCAATCAAATTCTCGTAATAAACTTAACTCGAGCACTAGTCTGTCACAACCACATACATAAAATAAAAATAAATTACTTCACAAACACAACCTTTACACAACACTGCCATTTTATACAAAATATTCTAAATATAAAAATCTCTATATGGCTCTATAGCACAACATTTTTTACAGTGAAACAGTTTTTCTTAAAATTAAAAAAATAATACATCATAGTTTTTTAACACATATCTGCTACCTATACATACATGTATACTGCCTAAATACTGTAAAAGCAGAAGTTAAAATTTTGAATTAAAAAAAAAGCCGTAACAAATAAAGAGCACCATCATGGCATTATATCACTAACCTGAGCACAACTGCCCATGACAATGTCAGTGTAAACTTGGTAAAGGGCCGCTACACATAGCTACATACCAAATACAAGAGCTCTAGGCTTTACCGATTCTGACAAGTAAGTTTTTCTTATACTGCACATTTCTGTCTAAAAACAAGTGCCCAATTTTGACCTGGGGTGCATGATTTGAACAAACTTGATAGAGGATGATGGCACAATGGTACACACCACATATTCCAAAAGTTCTGGGCTTTGCCATTTGACAAGAAGATTTTTTTTGTATGTTTTGAAAGGTTTTCATTCATAATGCCATTGTGATAAAAGTTCTCCATGAAATAGAGTTCTTTGAACAAATGTTACAGAACATCTTGTAAAGTTTCAACAACACTGGCCAAGAGGTTTCCGCGGCAATGTATTTGGAAGAAAATGGTGGGTATACAATGATAAGCGAGTGGTTACACAAGCTCACTCAAGCACTTTGTGCCAGTTGAGGTGAATACCACCCTGCTTGCAATGTATATATTTCAGTAGTTTGTAAGAACGATAATTCTTTTAAAATACATCTTATCAGCAGAAAAGCATTATTAATAAATAAAACAATCAGCAGACGGTAACACTTAAGAAATACTTGTAAGTTATCTTGGCATCAAACTGAAAATTTGTGAACAAAAATGTATGTTTTAAACGTATGCATTAAGTGTATCCTAACATGCCATCATATATGCCAGCTATAGATAAAAGTCTTTCTAAGTCTTTCTCAGTCCAAATTTTCTGACTCTGGATTGAAATCACGATAAATTTATAACCAATTGTGACCTCATCCATGTTAATTACTGGTAATTAAATCACAGTTTGTACAAATATTTTTAATGCTGTTTTAGACTAAGTCATTGTTATCGTTTACCTTGGGTTTTTTTACATCTAGAAAATAAAATCAAATTTGATTTTTCACTTATGCTAGATTTCAGGACCAAAAATGCTTATTTTAGTACCTTCCCATTTATAGTACATCTACGAAAATTTACCCTTAAACTATAACACAGCAATTTAATATAGAAAATCTAGCATGTGTATCTCTGAATGAATATGTATTTTCAGTAAAGTAGTATTTTGATGTTAAAACATTATACTGTGTTAAAGAACATAATTACCCTTAAAATGTCAAATGATAAGAGTGCCAAGGGTGATATACAAAAATGTACATAGCATTTCTTTGAAATTAGGGATGTCACATTACATAACATTTTTGTTATCTGGGAAGTCGTATTGTGTAACATATTTGTAATAAGGGCTGTCACATTATGTAACATCCTCTTAAATATGGCTGTCACATTACCTGACATTCTTGTTAATAGCGCTTTCACTTAACAGTATATCCTTGTAACTACAGATGTCACATTATCTAATATTCTTGTAATTACAGATGTCACATTACCTTACATTCTTGTAAGTACAGATGTCACATTACCTAACATTCTTGTTATTACAGATGTCACATTACTTAACATTCTTGTAATAACAGATGTCACATTACTTAAAATTCTTGTAATTACAGATGTAACATTACCTTACATTCTTGTAATTTGGGCTGTCACATTGCAGACTTTTTTGCATATGTACATGAACATTAATAAACAATACAGCTCCATTTCAAAACATACTTAATGCACCTGAAATACCTTTGACAAACCTAAAATTGAGGGAACCATGTGAAGAAAAAACTTGGAACAGGCTACTAAATCCTTTTTTTAACTTCATTACAGGAGATAGATCAATTTGCGATCTTTGCAGTTACTGAAAATATAGAACTGATCAATTTATGAACATTTAAGCCACAAATAATTGCAAACAAAACATTATCAATTGTTTAGTGCCTAGTGTAAGTAACACAGTTTTATAAATATGTTCTTGTATTAAACAAAACTGTTTTGATTACGTAGCATGTTAACATGACAGCCCTATTTCTAATGCACATGTAAATGCAATGCAAATAGTCTCAATTCTTTACAAGGAAAAAAAAACAACAAACGAAACAATATACAGATTGCACCAATTAAAAGGTGTGATACGCAACGTATCAAATTGCACTATCTGTCACAAAAGGTACAAGCAGAAATGTGCTCTGCATGTATATATTTAAACACAACCTTACAAACGTAGAGATCCTTTATGTAAAACATTTCCTGTTTTCCTAAATCACTTCTCGCTTTGACCACAACTCTAGTCTTCCTGTTCAACAGGAACTGAAATCCCAAAGTTTCACAGTTTTGTCATAAGACCCAGACACTATTATAAAGTCATTAAACTGCAGGCATGTTACACCATCTGTATGGTTCCGCAGAGTGACCAGACGTTTACCAGTTTCCAGATTCCACACCTATAAACAGACAAAACACTAAGATTATGAAACTTTATATAACATAAGTTCAACTTTAACAGAAAGTATACATTCTAAAGACATTTCTTTTACAAACAAGAGGGTCATGATGACCCTATATGCTCAGCTGAGTACCATTGCTCCAAAAGACGAAAGTAGGTCAAAAAGTCATCATCAAAGCCAGCCCAGAAATTTCTTTAATCTGCTTGCAAAACTGTACATACAGTGACAAAGCAGTTTCATGAAGATCCAATGAAAACTGAAGTTTCTATTGCATACACAATGTTTTTCTGAGATTTGACCTGGTGTCCTAGGTTTCCATTCAAAACTAAAACTATCACTAATATGAAACCCCCGAACACCCACTGACACAGTCATTTAAAATTTATGTAGTATTTGAAGCTTTAATTATTGGACCTGCACATCTGTGAAATATAATTAAATTTTACCAGCTTTGGAGATTAAAAGCACAAAGAATTTACTATCTCAAGCCCTGTGACCTTGATCTATACCAACATGGACCATGCACAACTAGGTATTGTACTTATCACTTCAGCGAAGTATCATCAAATCCGACCAGGGTTTGGAGACTTAAGCGGCCACAAGATTTTACTTCCCGAGCCCCTGTGACCTTGACACTTTACCAGACCCGAAACATGGACCATGCACAACTAACATTGTACTTATCACTGTTGAAGTCATTAAATTCACCAGGGTATTTGAGATCTAGTGCCCACAAGATTCCGTCTACAGACGGACGGACAGACAAGCTGAATCCAATGACCCATATTTGAACTAAACCTAGACAATCATTCTGACCAAGTTTGATGAAGAGCCAGTCAAAAATGCAGCCTCTATTACATATATAAGAATCAACTTAACAAATGAAGTGTGTTAGAATTAAGTATTTTACACTGGCAGCAACACAATGAAATACAACTTCAACGATCACAAAGTAAGATAAACTCAAATTTCATTCATTACAGACCTTGATATCATAGCAGCACTAACTAACTGCCAGCTGTCAGCCTGTAAGCAGCGCACAACACCCGTATGACCTTGCAGCTTCTCCTAGTCTATCGTGATGATGCATTCAACCGAATGTACATCCCAGAAGCCTTTGAGATTACAATCTAGTGAACCACTAACGATCCTTGTTGCATCGAACTGAAGACAGGTGACAGCATCCTGGTGACCGGTTAAGGTCATGATACATGCACCATGGTAATTCCAAACCTGGAATATTATACAGAACAATGTAAACTTAAATAAAACCACAGTTAATAAACAAACTTTGATTACTGAAACACAACAAGCAATGAATAGTGACAACAAGCATTGAATAGTGACAACAAGCATTGAATAGTGACAACAAGCAGTGAATAGTGCAGATCACAAGTGCAAAGTAGCATCTACTATCTGCAAGCCAAGCTTTCACTTATTTAACACTAAACTTGCAATGTTTGGTTGAGGACTAGTGACTATAGGTACTTGGGTACCGTGATTAATAAAAATATTTTAGACAACTAACTGCTATATGAGTAATGCTGTTTCATCTTGATTCAGACTTGCAAACAGAACAAATAATTACCTTGATAGTTTTATCACACGATCCTGACACAACCTTGGTATCATTGAAATGTACACATAAAACAGCTGCCTGATGACCTCTGTAATGTATACACATACAAACTGAAGTCACAATAATACGCAGACTTTGTAAGTACAGTTACTGTAGATTTCCCGCAGTAAGACCACGCTTCAGATTGGTAAAAAGTGGTCTTATTATTGAACTGGTCTCATTACCGAGATGTTTTTATTATTAAATTGATCATTTTGTTCCGAATTGTGTGGTTTAAATATCGAGGGCAGTCTTATTACCATTGTGGTCTTATTAGCGGAACTTCACCACAATAAATCAACAACAGTACATAAAGCATCACATACATTGTACTCCTTGGCATTTTTTTGTTGTTTTCCAATTAGTATAAAAGTGTAGATAGATACGGTTCACTAAACACTTGTTTTTCTATACACCAATATGAAATACAAGTTTACCTGAATGCTGTTATGTTCCTTATTATTGTAATAATGTATATCTAAAAGATTAAGGAAAACAAGAATGACTGCTAATTACCAAATTTTGGTACCCACGCACAAGTTCCATTTTTCTTTGATACAATTTATTATATGTTGTTTGGTTTTTGAAGTGGTATATGGGGATATATATTACCTGCTTAGACTTATAATGGCTGTAACAGTTAAGCGGGTAATATATCTTCATATATCACTGAAAAACAAATAACCAGATATTCGTCTTATATATTAAATCCATTTCGTTTTATTTATTTAAGGGCTAAACGTAACCAGACTTAAATCCCCTTATAATACCTCAATGTCACTGCGTGATGTCACAAATCAGCACGGACTTGTATATTGACGTAGTGTACGCGGCGAACATGCTCACGTTCAACATGGGGTACAGTAACGAGGTTATGTCAAATGTATATTACCGGCTTGCCCGTAAATGTCAATATATATTTACGGATCGTTGACCAATCAGAAGACCGCAAATATCATGGAAGGGCAATAAAACTGTATTGTACTGAATCGGCTCCTTATATAGTCAACACTACTATTGGCAAGGTCACTTGGTACACCGTCTATCTAATAAAGAATCTGCTCAACTAAACTTGATTACTGCTTCCAGGAATACTAAATTAGTCTAATTTCTAGGACTGCTAAATTGGTCTAAACTCTTGGAATGCGAAATTAGTCTAATACTTTCTCCCATGTGACTTGAGTTCCCAGCCTTTGGTAAGTTGACATGAACTTCTATATAATATAGATATACTTGACTGTATCAATTATCCAAAAATATGGCCAGTGGGCTAGAAATGCCATTTCCAATGTTGACATTGGTTCATTAAGGAAACTAAAACACTATCCAGTAGACTCTGTAATCCAATCAAACATAACAAAATGGTCTTAATTGTGTGACTACAAGAAATCCTTTAAAAAAAAAAAAACTGTCGGATAAAATTCATTCGGTACTGAGCATTACCTTAATCATGATCTTTGCCTGAATTGTGAAAAACATAGCAGTTACCAATACCACAGTGACTATGAAAAAGATACTTTCTTTACCCTTAATAAAGTCAGGGCATTGTTTTATGATCCATTCGATTTCCTATGGCCAAAAATTGCAAACAAATCTTGGTACTGAGGGTGCGAATCAATGGTATGAGTTTTAGTAACCTTATTCAGATTAAAATGGCAGCCAAAACAAACGAAACTAACAGATTTTAAACACTTTTTAGGAAATTTGATACTTCTGACATTTCAAATACTGTACAAAGCTGCTACGTCACTCAAGTCCTCTTGAATAGTCGGATAAAACTTTGGACCCAACTGGAATTCAGATTCAAAAAGATGCTAAATAAAGTTATCTGAAGTTGAGTTTGGTGAAAACAAGACACAAATACTAACCTCAATGTCATCTTACATCTACCCGTTGGAAGATCCCATATCTTTAGTGTTTTGTCATAAGAACCACTAATAACCTTCATGTCATCAACCTGCAGAAAAATGTTCATATATATATATACAGTACATTATGGATAATGAGACAGTCATGTAACAGATATTTGTACACAGAAGTTTACAGCCATTGCAAATATAGGTAAACCATGCTTAATCCTTACATTTACCATAAGATTTACACAAAAATATTGCACAATTCTGCTTATGTCACTGTCACAATATCCTAATTGAACTATATATTTAGTAAGTTCAATTACATACACACCAATTAATATATCATATTTAAAACTGAGAATTCTATGAGGTCAGAAATGTTCATTCTGAAGAACAATCATTCACTTTGTTGACAGATATCACATTTATACTTTAAGGTACAAAGAGTGTAAGCATGGTTAAGTACAGGGACTATAGTTCAACAACAATAAATGAAGCTTGATTTACAAGTATCTCCTCAGCTTTAACTGGTAACAATACGTTTTAAATGCAACATGCTTATAAATCATTGTTTACCTATAGTTTGAATGTATTGCACAGCTGAGTACTGTAAATGTCCACAATAAAGTCAAACCTGTGTTAAAGACCATCCCCAAATAAAGACCATCCCTGAATAAACACCACCCTGGGCATAAAGACCAGCAGGGAGATCACAGTACACAATTCATCTATAGTAGAAACACCTGTGAATAAAAACCACCTGCAAACAAGGACCACATTTATAGCTTTCGAACAGCAGTCTCTGTTTACAGGTTTGCCTGTACTACAAACTCAACCTACCTGTAAGCATCTTACAGTGTCCGTGTGTCCGTTCATAGTCACTTTACAAGCGATACTCGACCAGCTCTCCTGGGTGGAAAGATCCCATACCTAAAACACAATAGTATAACATTCTTAAAGTGATCTCTCCTTAAATGTCCTAAATTGCCTTACCAATCTATCTACCTGGATAGTACCATTTATCATAAAAAGGGGGTGGGGGGGTCAACTTAATTTTTTCTGATCAGACTGTATCGACGTGCATACTGATCATGATCTGCACTGGTTGGGAAGCTGGAACTATTTGCTGCCAGCAAGATGAAGGTTAAGCCAAAGTGACAGATTATTTGTTAAGGTATTCAGTAACTACAGTAATCCAATTATAGGGTATTGTAAGCAGTATGAAACCAAAAGGCGCCTTTATGCAGCCGAAGGTAGGACTAAGTTTCTACTGCATCTACTGTGAAAATATCAATCTATAGGGAACTGTTAACAGCCTGTAGAATTTGTAGAGGTATTTTTCCCCATAGCTGCCTTTGTCCCGAGCTTATAATAGCTATAAGACCAGTTTTTGTATTGGTAGCTACAAGTCTTTTTTTTAGCTTTGAGTTTAATGCCTATTTCAACAAAATTTGAGTTACCATGTATAGCTGCTAAGCTGTGTACTTAACCACTCTAACATGTGAAGAACCAGTACTACACTCCAATCTGCCATTCAAATCTGTCAACTTTCCCCCATAAAAACTCAGGTTGGCACTTGGGCTTGAACCCATGAACCACAACCAGTGAAAAGTTTAATGATTACAAGCTGTCAACCTTTACCACCTGACCACAAGAACCGAGTCATCCCTCAAACTCCAGTCTCTCATGTAGCAATTTTCTGTTGTAATGAAAGGTATACAGTTGAACTTGCATATGAAGTTACGCTGATCTAAGCAGCCCTCTGTCTTAGGCAGCTGTTAGCTGGGGCCATGTCTGCCTTGAATTGCCCTATATGTTCCCTCTCTAGGCTAGGTGTTATACACAGATTCAACCCTTATCAGGCTTAGTTTCTGAAATTGACTTGTCCATCCTTACTGTTTACTGCTCTTAAGGGTGTCTACTTCAAGTTTACCGAGTAGCTAACAGTGCAGATCATGATAAGACTGCGCCGATGTGCACATAGATCATGATCTCTACTGGACGCAAACGCAGAAATACTTGCTGTCAGCAGGGTAAACTTTGACCTTCTAAAGAGAAACAGGAACATAATAATCTTTAAGACTTCGACAGATGTTTGTTATCATCGGCATAAAAACTTTACTTACTTTGATCATACAGTCTGTTGAGCCACTGACCAGTCTGTTTCCCTCCAAATGTAAACATCGTACTGTTCCTGAGTGACCAACTAGTGTCTGCACTGACCATTGGGCATTTGTTCTGATATTCCATACCTAAAACAGTACCAGGAATGACAAAATATACTCTATTGCAATCAACTAGCAGCTATCAAGATCTATCAGACGCAGCCATTCTGCAGCCGTTCTGCAGCATGTGACTTAGTTCTATATAACCTCGAAAACTTTCATTTCCCTGTAAGCATTTAAGTTGTTGCAACATCTTATTCAAATGTATACAGATCAACTTTTGTAAGACATGTGACACTTGTATCACGCTGCTGTAAAAGTAGGCTGAACAAAAATTATAAAATGACCTTCGTAATCACCTACAGTTTTTTTGCGATTTCATTTTTTTGCAAATTTCTCTCTTCACTAATTTAAAATTCTCGTTAAGTTTCAATTCCCATAGATTAACTATAAGAAAATTCTCCCTTCACAAATTTGAAATTTGCGAATAAGTGCGTCTGTTCACCATTGGCGAAATTTTCATCACACGAATATTTACCAATTAACTGTATTTACGACAACATGGGCTACTTATTTCAATCATTAGGTCATCTTGTTTAAACTTTTTAGAACTGCTTTATTCTTACAGGATAAGAACCATAGTGGATGCTGATTTAAAACTGATGTCTTTTTGGTATGGATGGGCTCGACAGTGGAACCACTTACCTTCTGAAAACTTTCTAACATGAGGAATTTATTCCCTTGTAGGGATGAACCTCACACTACAGAGACCCTAATGTAAAAGAAACGTTTTTGGCCATGTAACTAAGAGACTGTAAGCTTGAACCTGGCTTAAGGCACAACAATACTTTCCAGAAAGACAGTTTAATTGTTTTTTTTTCAGGAAGTGGTGTCACAAGCAACTAAATATGCTTGAGATTTGCATAACAAATTATTTTATAGTAATGTCGCCAGTGAATACTACCGGTACCTTGATTGTTTTGTCTGACGAACCGCTGACGATTCTAGTGTCGTCAAACTGAACACATGAGATACCCTGTGAATGACCTTCAAATGTCCTCACTGTACATCGGCCCTTCAACCAGTTGTTTCGCAGCCTGTATCTCTCGGCAAACACTTTCTTCCACTGCAATGTACATTGATTACTGTGCAATCTCACAACAATCTCAACTGAATTTAAATCAAAGTGCCAATAAAAATCATGTTGCGTAAAATCAGCAAAATCTTTTTCAGATAATGACATTAGGCCTCCTTCTGTTCTGATTCAGAGCTTCTTTTAAAGATTAATACAACCATCACATGCTGACAACAGTAAAACACCAATCCAAGCCGTATGCTACATTTTAGTCGAGATCTTTAGCAATATAACAATTTTCTCATTTTCCTTGACAAGTTACGGTGCCTTTGAGCATGTCAGCTTTTTGCTTTTAATGTCTCTTGTCATTCTGTGCTAGAACCTGAAGCGCATTAACACGTCTCATTTTCCAATAACTGAAATTCCCCAAAACGATCAAATGGCATTAAAGTCATTTTCCCTTTACAGTGTGACAAGTGTTTAGTTACAATTCAAGCTGTTAAACCAATGAAATGCTTCAATGCTTGCAATATGAAACAAGAGGGCCATGATGGCCCTATATCGCTCCCCTGAGAACTGGTGCACCTGTTGCTAGGGAAGTAAGTGGTTGCTTGGTAAATTAGTGGTTGCTATAGGAACTCATTGAAAGCTAGGTTTCTCCCAAACTCTATATAAAGACACAGACCCGCCCATTCAGGATTGGTAAATTTTGACCCAGGGGGCATGATTTGAACAAATTATATAGAGAACCACTACACAATATCACACACCAAATACCTAAGCTCTAAACCTTGTCTTTTCGGAGAAGAAGATATTCAAAGTTCATCCTATACCAAGTGAAGCCCTTGGGGCAATGGTCAATTTTGACCCTTGG
>JAFMSR010000011.1:18239054-18404054 GCA_022818135.1 Saxidomus purpurata | reverse complement strand
CCTTTTTGTTTGCTTAAAACTTGTGTTACAACAGTTTGTACCAGCGCAGGAAGTGAAGGTCGGACATAATGAATTGGAGAGTGTAGCTTCTGTTGTTGTTGTAGTAGTGATGGAAGTAAAGGGTGAAGATAGATGATAAAACAGTTGTTGCTACTGCTGCTGATGATCTGGATAATGCTGATCGCAATGACGACGACAAATCATTCTGAAGACATCGACTGCCAATATCTTTGCAAGTTCTAAACTCTTTCGAATTTAAATAAACTGTTATACATAAATTGCATTGATAAATAGTTAATTAATAAAATACGTTATCTTTGTATTGTTCTTAATAAAACTGGACAAAAAACTTACAAGAAGTTCTTTCAGTACTAGATTCTTCTGTTCATCATTGAAGTCCGAGAACCAGTGTACCATTGTCTGAAAATTAATAGGATTACTTTTCAAACCCTTACAGATCAATGATTGTTAAGGGAAAACAATTAAAAGCATTTTAAACACCATAAACAAATTAAATGCAATTTCAGAAGGTCGAGACTCGTTCTAATAAATCACAAAGCTGTTCTAAATCAAATTTACTTGGTCAGGGCTCTGTCTGGGTTTTGAAAATCTTTGTCGTCCTATGATCATAGCTTTCCGTCATTATAAGCTTTTTTCCCTTCAGTAAATATTTGAAATTTGAGCTTGTTTTATGCTGTTTATTTAAAACTACTTCTCTCTCCTTTCAGTGATAGCAAAATCTTCAAGGACTAAGGAAATGAAGGAATGATTCTCAAACAAATACTAAGAGATGATGTAACTGTTGTCCCTACTTTCAAAACAAGTCTTTAAGGGCAAAAACAGGCTTGAGGTGAGTAAAACTACGCAAGTGCTCTATCAGTAACTACTTCTCAAGAAATTAACAGATTACCTTTCACTGTAATGGATTTGTGGTTATTGTAATTAAGTTTGCATGTCTGATTTAAATGAATCTCACTGTAAGATACAAAATTTCTGTGGGAATGATTCTGCACTCTTAAGTCTTGTAATACAAAATGAGGCCAATTTTTCAAAAGCAGTTGGAACTTTTGACAAACTTCATCTCAAATACTGACAGTAACATGGAATATGTAATAGAGTAATTATGTCATTTCAAGGGGGCATAGCCTCCGAGTAATAACATAATTGTTTGATCAAACAATTCTGTCTCTAATTTGTATCATGGCCAATTTCCTACACTACTCCATTGAAATGGTGATCTATTTCTGATAGAGTACAGTTTTAAGCTCCGCCCCCCTTGCACAAAGCAAGGTATCATAAACAAATAGGCTTGCTCTTGCGTAGATTCATCTCATACATTGTCATAGTCATGATACAATGATAAAATTACAAGAAGAACAAAACAAGGGGTCTGAAAGGGCCGATATTGCTCTACTGGTCTGACTTGACTGTTTCGAGCAAGTTTTGTGAAAATCTTTGGCAATGTTATCAAGGAAAAGCTAATAGAGATCACTGTGACCTTGACACACTGACCCTAAAAACAATAGTGATCATGTACAGGTTTTTGCAACCTTCTGAGCAAGTTTCAGGAAAGTCACATGAAAATTGTGACATAAAGAGCGTTATCAACCAAAAGCTAACGAGAAGTCACAGTGACATTCACCTTTGACCCCAAAACTATATATATCAACTCAGTAATATCAAGCATCCTATAAAGTTTGAAAACTGTGGGTGATGTAGATCTCAAGATATAGAGTGGAAAAGATTTTCAAAGTTTGGGTAACTGTGAACTTGACCTTTGACCAACCGACCCCAAAAACAGTAGGGATCATCTACACAGTAACACCAATCATCCTACGACGTTTGAAGACTGTGTGTCATAGAGATCTCAAGATATTGAGCTGAAAAGATTTTCAAAGTTTGGGTCACTGTGACTTTGACCTTTGACCAACTGACCCCAAAACAGGGATCTTCTACTTAGACCAGTCATCCTATAAAGTTTGAAGACTGTAGGTGATACAGATCTCAAGATTTTTATAACTCGAGTCACTATGACCTTGACTTTTAACATCCTGAGCAAGTTTGATGAAAATTGAATGGAAATTGTGTCCTGAAGAGCGTTATCAAGTAAAATCTAACGGAAGTCACTGTGACCTTGACCTTTGACCCAATGACCCCCAAAACATTAGGGATCATCTACATGTTGCAGGAAACCTTCTGAGCAAGTTTGGTGAAAGTTGAATGAAAACTGTTCAATAGGGTGCCCACTCAAATATTACTGACTGAAAAGTGCAGATCATGATCAGACTGCAAGGATGTGCAGGTCAATCCTGATCTACACTGGTCACAGGCAGAGTCACTTTCTGCAAGCAGGGAATGGGTTAAACCAAAACTGAAAACTGACGATAATACAGCAATTAATGCATACCTTCACTCTTTCCTTGAAATCCAGTGGTTTTACACCTTCTTTTAATGGGAACACTTCGATTGATCCAGATGCCGATTTATCGTAACTATGTGTTGACGATGCAGAACTCTGTCGAGTCAATGTGATACTAGGTAAATGAGATTTCTGTTTGGCTAACAAGGTCATATTACTGGCGTTTTTCTTTCCTACCGAAGCAAGGGACTCGTCCTCACTTTCACTAGAATAGTCACTTCTACGATATTTATAGTGATTTCTTCTATGCTTACTAAAGTGTCCCCAAGAATCTATGGCAGTAGGGCTAGGCAAGTCTTTGTTACCACTATTCTGACATTCAACACCATCGGACATTTTCTTACATACACAATTGTGTTTATGACAACCTTGTTTGAACCTGTTGCCATGGCAACTGCAACAGGCTACACAATGACAATCGCAACTTTCCCCATCCAATTCCTCTAATTCAGTTGGTAATGAGGTCCCTTTGTTTAGCACGACCTTTCCGCTACCAGAACGCATGAAAGAAAAAATATTACCACTCTGCGTATCATCACTATCGGGGCTACTGTTTTCTTTATCATGATGAGATTCCACAACCCGCACCCCTCGCTCCACAACTCTCTGCTCCTGATGCTTGCTGAACCTCTGATGTTTCTGATATGACTGTCGCTGCCTTGATGTGTGTGACGGACCCGAGGCAACGCTTGAAATGTCAGATGTCATATCACTGTAATAAGCATCGTCAGCTGAATCCATTTTTCCGAAACTGAACACAAACGGTGGAGCAGGATCACACATTCGGCAAAAAATCAGCGTTTAAACATCATGAAAAAACATACAATCTTCTACACAGTATCTAGAAGGCTTTTACGACTTTGCAAAGCCGATGCCATATTGTACTGGCTATATATCCACCAACTGAGTATTCCAAATCACATCTACCTGATCATATATTGGTTTCTGCTGCAACTATTTGCCGCGTTTTGATTGGTTTTATCATATTCTTCTTCTGTAGCTGATGTAACGGATTGAGCTGTTTTCACTGACCTCCTTTATGTGCTAGCAACATTGTGCTGCTGTTGCAGACACTGAAAAGAGAAAAAAGCATTACTGTCACTGTCATTTGAATATCTGATTATTTATTATCTGTAGACATGAAATCAGTTTAAAGGTAGACTCTCGTATACTGTGCCTTGTTTAATGATGACGTCAAAGTCACACCTTTGCTTAAAAATCCTAAGATATTTTTCATTTTTTGGGGGGTAAGGGATCATCCCTGTCAATTCATATGAAAGTAAAAGAGAAGATTTTAAATGCTATATTGTCAACTCTCTTTAACAGACAAGCCATTTCTGACTTATAAGACACCTTCTTTTTTAGCAAATTTACTTCCCCCATTCCTATTCCTCAGACTCCAGTCAGGTAGGCAAATGGTGACCATTCTTTAAATAACTGATGTAAAAAGAATACAGTAAACACTAGCCCAATGGCTGTTTTTTTTTTAAAATCACATTAGTCCTATTCTGATAGCCTGATTTGACAGTCAGCAATCTATAGTGTTATTATTTGGCAGATTTATTTCACTAAATTTATACCTATGTAGAATTTGTGAACAGGTGTGTCAGCTCAAAAATATTTCGATTTGGCAGTCGGTAACCTTTGGAGATTTGACAGTCAGTAATCTATGGAGATTTGACAGTCAGTAACCTATGGAGATTTGACAGTCAGTAACCTATGGAGATTTGACAGTCAGCAATCTATAGTGATTTGGCAGTCAGTAACCTTTGGAGATTTGACAGTCAGTAATCTATGGAGATTTGACAGTCAGTAATCTATGGAGATTTGACAGTCAGTAAGCTATGGAGATTTGACAGTCAGTAACCTATGGAGATTTCTCAGTCAGCAATCTATGGAGATTTGTCAGTCAGCAATCTATAGCGATTTGGCAGTCAGTAACCTATGGAGATTTGACAGTCAGTAACCTATGGAGATTTGACAGTCAGTAACCTATGGAGATTTGACAGTCATTAACCTATGGAGATTTGACAGTCAGCAATCTATAGCGATTTGGCAGTCAGTAACCTATGGAGATTTGACAGTCGGTAACCTATGGAGATTTGACAGTCAGTAACCTAAGGAGATTTGGCTGTCTTCTTACAGCAGCCTGATACTTGCATTGTGTCTGATATCAAAAGCTTACTCCTTCTCTGAGTGACAGTATCACTTATCAATTATTTGTCTGATAAAGGAACAGTCGACTGAAATAAGAAGTGTCTCCACAGCACCTAGAATACTAAGCGTCGGGTTGTAGGACTGGAACCAGTAAATATATAAGCTCCAGGCCTTACAGTTTTGACGAGATGATTTTCAAGTTTTATCCAGGTGGGGCCAATTTTGTCCCCAGGGACATAATTTGAACAATCCTGATAGGGGAAAAAAAAAAAAAAAAAAAAAAAAAAAAATAAATAAAAAAAAAATAAATAAATTTTATTTATAAAAAAAAAAAATATATTTTTTTTTTTTTTAATTTATTTTTTTTTTTTTTTTTTAAAAAAATTTTATTATAAAAGCTTAAAAAAGCCCCAGTGTATAAAGCAAAACATATAATGCTGGAATATGCATGTATAGCTATATGGACCCTAAATTGATCAGACTGTACTGCCTAAGCAATGATGCGATAACCTCGCCCCTTTGTTGATGTCAAGAGTATTTGTAACACAAGAATCCATTCAAACATTTTCCACGTGTATCTATTTGTGACGTGGTAGGCAAAGTCAATTTTTGATTGGTATAGAGGTCACTTGATTGACACCTGGTGTCAGGTTAACTGCGGTTGTGGGAAGATTTCTTTCCTATGTTTTTCCTATTTGTTGTCAGTAATTATAAGCAGCCATTAATTAGACCTCAGACTACTTGTTAAAGTACCTTCTTAGAATCTATTGGAAAAGACAATGAGAATTCAGCTTTGCCACTATGCTCAGATTTCATTAAAATTGCAGACTAGTCTGATATTGATATCTCCAGGAAGTCTATACATAAATTTACACATGAACATTTTCAAATACAATGTTAATTAAGAAATTGACCTTTCCATAATGAAATAATTACTGGCAGCTTTGGGCAATTAAAGTTATAAATACAGTTTTCACAAGTTTACACAAAACTCTGTGAATACGCAACTGAGACAGTACGCACAATCTCAATATTCCACTAAAATAATTCGGTTAATGTTGCTGTCTTCGAAGACTATGACGTCAATACTCGATGACAAACTGCAGTGCATTGCCTCTGGAGACAAAGCATCACTAATTATTAGAGTAAATCACCAGCAAAAACCTCCATATAACTTTTTCATCAACAATATAACTAGGGTTTTCATGAATTGCTGACATTACTCCTGTATTGATAGAACTTCTGCTGGTTATTAATAATCAGGGAACAAGCCCAAATCTGCAGTTTTATTTCCTGCCTCCCTCTGTTTATATAGATGTTTAACCAAAATATTTTAAAGTTTTTATAGGAGCAAAGTAAAATGCACCAACTGAAAAGCCAATATACAGTGCAACCTCTCAGGAGTAAACGCCCTTGGGAACACAGCAAGGTGTTTGTTCTGAAGTGTTCAATTCCTTATATAATTGACACAATGGGAAAAGAAATGTGTGTCTTTTTGTATGAGATTGTTGCTCTAGGGAAGGTGTTGTTCGAGGATGTTAGTCTGTAGTGTAAACCCCAGAAAAACTGTAAGGATATGCTAGGCATTACAGTGTATACTGGCAATAAAGACAGATATCTAGCTAGTAACAGCAATTGAATAATGGCAGATATCTAGCTGGTAACAGCAAAGAAATGAAGGCAGATATCTAGCTGGTATGAGCACTGTAATGAAGGCATAAAACTAGCTGGTAACAGCAAGGTAATAAAGGCAGATAATAAGCAAGGCAACAGCAAGGTAATGAAGACAGACAACTAGCTGGTAACAGCAAAGTAGCGAAGGCACATAAGGAGCAGGGTAACAGCAGAGAAATGAAGGCAGATAATGAGCAAGGTAACAACAAGGTAATGAAAGCAGATAACTAGCTGGTAACAGCAGAAAAATGAAGGCAGATAATGAGCGGGGTAACAGCAAGGTAATGAAGGCAGATAACTAGCTATTTACAGCAAAGTAATGAAGGCTAATATCAAGCAAGGTAACAGCAAAGTAATAAAGGCAGATAACAAGCAGGATAACAGCAAAGTAATGAAGGCAAATAACAAGCAAGGTAATGAAAGCAGATAACTAGCTGGTAACAGCAAAGTAGTGAAGGCACATAAGGAGCAGGGTAACAGCAGAAAAATGAAGGCATATAATGAGCGGGGTAACAGCAAGGTAATGAAGGAAGATAACTAGCTAGTTACAGCAATGTAATGAAGGCAAATAACAAGCAAGGTAACAGCAAAGTAATGAAGGCAGATAACAAGCAAGGTAACAGCAAGGTAATGAAGACAGAAAACTAGCCGGTTACAGCAAGGTAATTAAAGCAGACAACAAGCAATGTAACAGCAAAGTAATGAAGACAGATAACTAGCTGGTAACAGCAAGGTTTTTAAGGCAGACAACAAGCAAGGTAACAACAAAGTAATGAAGACAGATAACTAACTAGTTACTGCAAAGTATTGAAGGCAAATAACAAGCAAGGTAACAGCAGGGTAATGAAAGCAGATAACTAGCTGGTAACAGCAAAGTAGTAAAGGCAAATAACAAGCAAGGTAACAGCAAAGTAATGAAGGCAGATAATAAGCAAGGTAACAGCTAGGTAATGAAGACAGAAAACTAGCTGGTAACAGCAAGGTAATTAAAGCAGACAAGGAGCAAGGTAACAGCAAAGTAGTGAAGACAGATAAAGAGCAAGGTAACAGCAAAGTAATGAAGGTAGATAACTAGCCGGTAACAGCAAGGTAATTAAGGCAGATAACAAGCAAGGTAACAGCAAAGTAATGAAGACATAAAACTTGCTGGTAACAGCAAGGTAATTAAGGCAGGCAAGGTAACAGCAAAGTAATGAAGGTAGATAACTAGCCAGTAACAGCAAGGTAATTAAGGCAGATAACAAGCAAGGTAACAGCAAAGTAATGAAGACAGAAAACTTGCTGGTATCAGCAAGGTAATTAAGGCAGGCAAGGAGCAAGGTAACAGCAAAGTAGTGAAGACAGATAAAGAGCAAGGTAACATCAAAGTAATGAAGACAGATAACTTAGTAACTTGGTAACAGCAAGGTAATTTAGGCAAATAACAAGCAAGGCAACAGCAAAGTAATGAAGGTAGATAAGGAGCAAGGTATTAGAAAGGTAATGAAGACAGATAAGTAGTTGAAAACCACAAGCTAAGGAGTAACAAAAATGTTCAGTTCTTTGAAATACCTAATAGAACATTCGAGATGACTCTAAAAAAATTCCCAATTTAACAAAATTAATGTTGTTCATTTTGAGTGAGCCCTCTTTCTTTTATTTTTACCATAAAATATCTTTTGCTGTTAAAACCTGTCATACACAGCATGCACTTGAGTGACTTTCCCTGCACTGAAGCACATTTAATATAGCAGCTACCGTTCTGCAATGTCTGAATGAATGTCATAAACACACTTGTTTTCAAGCCCAGATTGTTTAAACTGGATTCTTTCTTCATAGGCGAGTCTGTATGAACTTTCCTCACAAGTGTGACAGCTTCCATTACATTTGCATTTGACATCATCATGGAGTCAACCTCATTATGTAATAAACATGCTTTTCTTTGTGACTTTGCCCATGAAAAACCTGGCTTTACATTAACCCTCTAACAGGCTGCCATCAAAATGGTATGAAGTTATTCCCTTTAATGCTTTTGCAGTCATGCTCTTGATAAGAAAATTCAATAAAGGGAAATAATTCAAATATACGGCAATATAGGATACTGCACTTCCCCTAAATGTCCTTTCTCATTTAGTGTAGCTGAGCGAGACAGGAATTGAATTTGCAAGTGATGTAACGCCTGTGCAAAACAACAAAATAGCACAGCTATTCCAGCATTTGTTTCATAATCCAGTTTCACCTATTTATTTCTGTTTTAGCTTTAGGCATTTACCAAGTTATTTTTATTCCTGTATACATGTACATAAAAGAAAATAAAATGTCCATGTAATTGTTCTGAAATACATACTAGTATGAATACATAGAAGAGAAACATTATGTAATAAATTCTTATCAACCCCACATATGACTTGAAATCCCCCCCACCCCCACAAACACTGCACTGACACAGTTTATAAAATTTATGTAAAATTTAATGCTTAATTATTGGATCAAGCACGATGGGTTTTGGAGATTTAGCATCCACAAGATTCTATTATGTCAAGCCCTGTGACCATGACCTAGTAAGCCTAAACATGGATCATGCACAACTAGGCCTGGTACTTATCACTTTTGTGAAGTATCATTAAATTCTGACTAGAGATTTTGGAGATTAAGTGTCAACAAGATTCTGTCTACAGACGGACAGATGGATGGACAGCTAGACAGACTGACAGACAGAAAGACATGCTGAATCCAGTATGCCCCACCCCTAGCACTTTGTGTACAGGGGTATAGTTAAACATAATAGAAACATTAGCTTAACCTCTCATTATAATATGAATGTAAATAATGCTATGTTTAAAAGGTTCCCTTGGATAAAACAAAATACAACTTAGTAGAATCATGTTTTTTATACTAATTTATTTATTCTTGATTGCGAAACATGTTCTTACAACTTAGATTAAACACTCTCGAGACCAAATCCAGATGGAATCAACCTCGAAGAGAGAGGCTATGTGGAATTATTTGTGTCTTGCCTGAGGACAGAACAAACATAGCTATGGTGGGGATTGAACCCAGGACTCTCTGATCCTGAAATGAACCCGCTACCACTGCACCATGACGGCTCTGCACAAATCATGTGAGTTTAGTCAATTATTTTCAAACAAATCAGCTTATATGGAATTCTACTCTTTTTTTCATGGCTTTTAGAGAAACTGAAGCAAGTAAGTCCAAAGACCAATTTATTAAATTGGTGTGGCCTAAACTATACATAAAGTACTACTAAATACATCTTCCTACTCTATAATTTATAATTTAACATAATTGCATTTTTATTCATTCAAGGAAGCTATAATTCCACTTACCATTTAAATATTCACATTACCAACAACAGAGTAGCTTTAATTAATTGCAATGATGGAACTAGGTAAAATGAGAAACCATTTGAAATACTTACACTGAAAATTATCACAAAACCATTAACAATTCCATGAATACTCTCCCTGTCAGCAAAAGCATCAATTATGACCACAGTCGCTAAATCTCGGAGAAATAGGCAATTTGTTCCACATTTTACAACAGCGGGTGTATTGATTCCAATGTGACACTCAGCTCAGCTGTAAACCTCTAACAGAACTAAATATTTGATATTGTCTTCTTATGTCAGTTTACATCAGTTGTCATGGAAATGTGGCTTTCAAAACTGAAAATATTATGAAGGCAGCATTTAACTTTGAATGAAAATATATCAGACTACCTGAGGTGTCAACTTCCAAGATAGGAAACTCAGGAAAAAGGGAGCTCGAGTCGGCTCACTTCTGCAGGGCACCAGTAACTAACAGACGCTTCCATTTCAGTATCAAATTTGTATTAACACATTTTCCCAGAAATTCAACAAATATTATTGCATGAGGTAACTGAATGAGTGTTAAACTTTTTTGAGACCAACAAAAAATATATTGAATTTCTTGGTTCATGTAACATTACCAACTTGGCAAGTCTTGCTTTTCCATGCCAAACATAACGGTACATGTAATTTTTTTTTTTGTAGAAATATAATTAAAGCATTACTTTAAGTCATCTTTCCCTCCTCAGCCCTTAAAGTTGAGGTAAAATTTCTTCCCCACTGTGGCACAACATCATATTGAAGCCTAAAATTAATAAGATAAAAGAAAATTTACGAAAATAAAAATACAAATTTCTACTTAAAATACTATGAAATTGCACTATAAATTAACACTTAGGTCTTTTTATGGTGCATATTTTCATGTAACAGCTATATTTCTATATTGTTTATAAATTTTATCAACTTGCGTAAGTGTATCCTTTTAATAGATTAGTTGAGCAGCTTGGGTATACCGCTATCTGTTCATTTAAAGGGTTACTCCTACATCTAGCAGATTATATTCTCGAAACATAGATTATGTGTTCAATGAACATAAAATGATAAATAAATATAATTTCAAAGAAGAACCTATGGCGAAAAAATGCCTCATTTTATCAGAATTAATCAATATAAAGCCTTTCTGTAATAAATCTCATTCACCCATTAATTGTACAACAACAACTCAACATAGATTATTGAATGGTTTACGGTACTGAAGTATATTTTAAACCGCTGATTTTATCGATAATGACTGGGAATGCATAGCTGAAACTTTTCAGTTTAAATACTTCCACAGATTCGATTATTTATGTTTTGGAGGTTATTTAGTTTGACATCAGTAAGGGCATGTCCCTTTAACAAGTTTTTACTAGTCTGGCTGTAGATGAGGAATGTCAGGGATCCTCGGTACCCAGGTTATTCATACCATTCATGAATATTGCATAATAGAATGTGGATTCCGACGATGGGATCTTTTATGAATTATCAAATTAATCTTACAAAACCTTTACAATTTCTAAATAAATCTTGACATCGAGAAAAACCCTGGTTTCTTTTTGCTCATTCAAAAAAAGCATCAGAAAAAAAAAATGGCCCTGAGGCAGTTGAAACTTGGTTTGGGTCATAATATTTGTCTAATTCAGCAGTTGGAATGGCAAGTGCACTGGGTCTGGAATCATGATTTTTTTTTCAACTTTTCAAATTCCTAAAATCATCTCAAAGACTTATGGAATCATCAGCAGAGAAGAAAGACAGGGCCAAGTAATCTGAGCTGGAATTCAGGTGGTCAATATTGTGATTTACCGGACAACTAAGTGTTGTCCAAGTACTGTAGTGATATAACTGTATAGTACTGTAGTATTCTATGGCACTATCAAACTACTATGGTACTCTATAGACACTTTTTCTGGAAGCCATAATTATTAAGCTCGTCTTTGACCGAAAGCTTTTCAACCGCCAATAAAACGACAAGTAGAATGAATAACATTTTTTGAATTGAGGAACTTACTCTGTAAAGCACCTTTTAATTGGATAATACCAAATGAGAAAGGTCAATGAAATAATTTTGCATTTTCAGTCTTCCTTGAATGGTTTTATAATTTTAGTACGTAAATAGTTAATATCTATCAACATACCATATTGCTAACGCCAAACTACAGTCAAACTTGTATTAAGAGACCGCCCAAGGGAAAGGCCAAAACCGGTCGCTTAATAAAATAGTCTCTTAATACAAAGCAACACCGGGGACGACAACCGTTACCCATAACAATTTTACTTATGTCACGTGGTAATTTTCCAAAAATAGCAAAAAGTTTGAACATGAAAGTACCTAAAGTTGATAAATACAACCTGCGGACATAAGGATGGACACTAATCCTTATGAAAATTGACACCTCCGTGTCTAATTGGGACATTAAATGCAACTTTAAAGCAGTCAATTTCCATATAAATGATCTGTTTGCACATAAATGGTCCCCTAATACGAACAAAAGACCGATTATGGGTCGCTACATACTGGTCGCTGGTCGCGTTAGACAAAAGTCGCTTAATGCAATAACAAAACAGTGTGAAAACTCTCGGGGGGGATTCAAAAGCGGTCGCTTACTACAAAGGTCGCTTAATACACGTGGTCGCATGGGCAAGTTTGACTGTAATGTTATTTATAAGTGTAGAGTAATTATATATTTTCACGACCAGTGAATAAGGGGCAATATTTTGAATTAGTCTGTACAGTGACATATTCAAAGGAAAACAAACTTAATCCTTGTTTTTCTTATCAAATATGTTATTCGAAATATTGCCCGTTATTCACTGGTCGTGAAAGTATGCGGCCAGTTAACTCAGTCAAGAGAGCATTTGCTCTGACATCCCTGTAAGCAAACAGCCATGGGTTCGTATCGCAGTGGTGCTGATTTTTCCAGACTCTGTAAAATTTAGCGCCTTCTGACTGTATAAGAATCAAACTTGACACGTCCTTTTACTATAAAATATAGCTACCAATCGCTTTCATAAACTCAAAATTGCGCCAACAATCTTTTTTAAAGATACTTCTTGTAAGAATTGTAGAGTACTGTACTATGTACTGTATGTGTTACTGTAAAGTAATATTATATTGCTGTAGTGCTGTATATCACTATAGTACTCTAAAGTACTGTAATCTCTTGTTATATATGAGCACTGTATAGAGTTGAAGTATACTCAAACATCTGTCTAAAGCACTCGAGTTTTGTATCAAACTACAGCATTATATGCTACACAACATTCAAACCATTGTTTGATCAGAAGAAGTAGTTTAAAGATTTTTCTATTATTCTAACTAGTGCCCCCTACCCACAATCTGATTAAAATCATCTCCTCAAAAACGCTACGCTATTCAGAAGATCGCGAACTTAAGTCAGATTGCCCCTACCCACCTCCTCATAGCGATCTTACAACAGAAAATCTTACAATTGGTTCATGTCCATAAACAGATTGAAAGTTGAAACTATAATAAAAAATTATTGGCAAAATTTAATCCACATCTCTATTAAGAGTAAACTACTAAGAAAGTGTGAAATAAACCCTTTTTGCAGGATGTTGATCTTTTTTCTCACAAAAATGCAAATTTTAAAAAAACCAACATGGTTAATATTTGTTTCAGTAAAATTAGAACAAGAGCTGTCAGAAGGACAGCACGCTCACCTTCTTCAGTACTTGCCAATAAACTAAACTATGACAGAATAAGGCAAAACAAGGATCTGTATAAATAAGAGCCGTAAGTAGCAAGATATTAAGTTAAGAGTTATCTAACTTAATTGTTTGATATCTCTGAATACTACAGCAATGTTTTAAATTAATACTTTAAGTGGTTAATGATATATGTGCATACACAAGACTTCAACTAGGAATTTCCAAGTATAATCAAATAAACATTTACACAGAGTTATCTCCTCTTGCTTACAGATAGGTGTCATAATGGTACATAAGTATTCCAACTTTCAAAGTAATATCTCAAATGGTTAACTCAACAAGTGGACAAGTTCGAAATATTTAACTGAGTTTCTAAGTCGAAAAGGGCTATAATTAAATTATAAAATGAAATCCTTGACAGAGTTACCTCCTCTTGCCTACATTTGGGGATCATGATGGTCAACAAGAATTCCAACTTTCAAAGTAATATCTCAAATACTAAAGTCAAAAAGTGGACTGGTAAGAAAAACTTAACCAGGTTACTCAATCAGGGGTGTCACAGGGATGTCACATAGGTCATATCTGCAAAGAATTTTAACAATGAGTTGATTTTGTCATCCTTTATGGCAGGCCATGTTTTTCAGTCCTGTGCCAAAGTCGAGAATACCGGTAAGCACGGACTAAATACAACGAATCTTTAACGGCAGTAATTAATTTAGAACTAAATATAAAACAGCGATACATTAAATCAGTCTTTTTTATTCAAAGAGCCTGAATATAATGGGTCGGTTTTACAGGTGTACATAGCCAATCCAGTATTCTAATTAAATATATAAGTTCACTAAAAGTCACTCTAAAATACTGGGAGAAAAATCCAACAAAAGATATTTTCACTCTAAACAGCCTCGAAGTCACTCCACACTTTGCGTTGTCCTTCAATTTACAAGAACCATTAAATTTCGATTCCTTCAAAAAATCATTTATGATTTAAAATTTAATTTTATCTTACCTTTTGTTTGTTACATTAATATCAGCATACTGTATAAAATGGACACACAATTTTCTGACAAGTGTCCTCCATTATTTTGGTCTTGGAGATATTTCCCATTCACAAAATTTGCTCGATATTTACAGTACAGCTCTGGAGGATTTATAATGCAAAAACGCAAAGTGATGAGATTTTCACTCCACGCTTTGCAGAAGTAACTCGGAGACAAATAGCGTGACTTTGCGTGCCTGAAGTAACTTTGAGTACGGTGAAAAATTGTGTCACTTTGTGGGAGTAAAATCATTTAACTTTGAGTGGTTTTACAGGTAAATGAATGGGCTTACAGGACATTAAATTAAAAGTTAATTATATACCGTATAAATTTTTATACACATGAATTGTTTAAGTCAGTGGTGTCACATAGTTTGGATTTCAAAACAATTACAAAAATGACTGAGTTAGATTTGTCATCCTTTATGACAGGCCATATTATTGTAACGATCGGTGAATGTAGTGAAAACGTTCGGTCGCATATGATGATAATATGCAAATTTAAAACCCATGTACATGTGATGGGGATTAGGGTAGTATATATAAGGCACAGAGACCCATTCAGGGTTGAGTATACTTTTCATTGAATGGATCTGCTGCGGCAAACGCGCTACGACTGCGCCATGGCGGCTCCATTGAATAGAGTAATTCATGTTTTTTCTTCGACTTACTCAAAGTCACGTTATTTCCACTCACTCTAACAGTCAGGGATGTAACTTGCTGAAGTTATTTAAAGATAACTTCTGTAAGTCATATTTGAAAGTTTGTAAATAAAATAATTCCCTTTGCTGGAAGACTTAACCCCACTAAAGTTGAAGTGAACAAAAAAATTGAAATTTCTGAAAATTATTTCATCAGGTTATCATGGTTATTATTCAAAATTTCAAGTTTTTCTTTAATTATCTATTATTAGCAGACTACCTCTGCAAATATCCTTAGATAAGAGGAAGAAATGCAAGTTCTGTCTTTGTAGCAGAAAGTAATGACTTTTCAATTTAGACATACATGTAATGGATTTATTGCCAAAATTTATTTGGAGATGATTTAAAGAAAGTCCAACTTCAAAGGCCTGGCATAAGAAGGTTTTGTCAATTATTAGATCTGAACAACTCTACACAGACCAAGTAAGTAAGTCTGTTGTAAAAGCTCATAGTCCATTGTAAAAGCTCATGAGAGCTTAAATGGCAGACATTAGAACAGAGAAGAATACACGCATCCTTAATAATGTTGTATAAAATATCACACAACCTCGTCATTGTAGATCATAACCACCTGACAAGTCTCTAAAAATCTTAACTATAACATACCATTTTCAAGAACACAGTATCATATGAACTCCTTTTTCCCTCGCACGATCAGATACTGGAACGCCTTGCCTTATAACATCAAGGACAGTGTGAATCTTCACATCTGGCCTAGACTCATATATGGACTAATGTCATCGTCCTGTTTTTATTTTTAACCAAGTTGTATATAGTACTACTTTTACTCTCTTAACACATGCATATCATGTATCATGTAATTTAGCATTTTCTTTTAACAACTGCCCCGACCTCCCAGTTATGATCAGAAATTGATTGTTGGGAGTATCCCCGTTGATGTAGATTATGTTTATTATAAATGTCTTGCCGACTCAAAATAAATAATACCTTATCTTGTCTTATCAAAGGTAAAAACAAGCATGATGTCTAAGCATCAATGCTGCTGGTGTTAAAATGTTTAACAATATAGATCCTATTATGTCAAATAAGCGGACAATCCATTTAATTAACAGTTTGATCAAAACGCTCAGTTAATATTGCAGTTGAAAAATTAAACTCTGAGGTTTGACAAATATATCAAAATATCAGAACATAAAAAAAATGTTGTCGTGGATTTATTATTGCAAATAATCAGGTTATGAACAGTGATGAACTTTTTATGTTTGACCACTTCAGCAGTTTCTGCATGAGCCAAGATTTGCAACAAAAATCCAGTTGTAATGTTAATCTCTTCAGACACACATTTATAACACGCAAAAGCTGCTAAGACAATCGAGAGAACAAAAACTTACCCAATCAAATATTTCACTAAATTCATCAATTCATCCGTAGGAAATGCCCGAATATCACCGAATGAGGAAATTTGCTGGTTCTTCAATTTTACGACTTGTCAGTTGTTAAAGGAGAAATGGGCTCGGAACAAGTAATTTAGACTAATCCAAGATGTCTGCGCCCATGCGAGAGCAATTTCGTGTTGCGGTAGAGAGAGTTTTAAACAGCTGGACAGTTCTTAAAGTTTGTTATTTATTTCTTTCGTTAAGATCTATATATTTAACAAGGTTTTACTTCTTTCAGTGAGTGTCGGAAAATAGCTCATGAGCTTATGTTTTGTTAGTCTCAATAATTCGACTCCAAACGCAGACCCATTTTACATACGGACATTTTATAGATATCTGCGCTTTTATCTGAGGCTGGATAGCGGCTAGCAAAAATTATAACGATATTCACCCGTTGAGTACAATTATTTGGACTAATGTTTTGTTTGTCAGACTGCATGCCACGGTAAATAGTTTGTTGTATCTTGTAGTTGTACTCCCATTACATGTCTTTCGTAACAAATGAGAGCTAAGGCAGTGTCTGCACCGGGGGTAGAGGTTTGAGAAGTAGGGTTGCTTTTGTCTCAGCATTTCATCGGCACTGGCATACATCGTCTATTCTTTTCAAATCTGACTAAAGCTATAAAGTGCATGATCTTCCTGAAGTAAGATCTGATGATGGACCGTTCAATTTCTTCTTATTAAATAACCGTATTTCCAATATAGCCATTTATATCTCAGCCAATCAGAGAACTCATGGCTTATCTCTCAGTTAATACAACATGCTGTTTACTTGGCACGAGTCTCCCGAGCTCATACTACAAAATGATGTTGGTGTTTATTTTTCTTTTAATTTGCAATCAATCTAAATGAAACACAATGAGCGATTACAAATTGAAATTAAAAATAAATGAATTAGTATAATGAATTAATAAATGATGGAATGAAATCATGAATAGGATGAAGGAATGAATGAATGATCTAACAAACAATGAATGAATGAATGGGTTTACATTTACAAATGCAAATATATTTATTCATGATGAAAAATGTTTATGTTTATCCATGATCAATACCCGTGTAATGTTGTTTACATGTATATATATGATGTATTATATTGTTGTTACATTTTGTACTTATTTTATATTCCACTAGATTTTGCATGAACATACTGCTCTAAAATGCAGCCATTTTAGTTTGAAACATACCCTAAAATGGTCCTACACGTATCCTCAAATAAAAATTTCTGGAGCCCCTAGGATGTCCCATCCTACATAAAAAATGCCAACAACGAGTATTTTTCCTTTTGAGAAAAATCAAAGATAGCGCAAATATTTTAACATTGATGACAAAAATATGAATTTCAGTGATTTCTGTTTAATTTTTTTGCAAACATTTTTGGGGTCTGTAAAGTTAGCGTTTTATATCTAGCTTCATGTTTTGCAAAAAATATTTTGGCCAGTGAAAATAAATTTCAGTGAAAAAATGTTTGGATGACACAATCATAACCCAGTTGTTTTCTTTAAAAAAAAAATGTTTAAAAACATTTGCATAAAAATCTAATAAGGGTGTCATTATAGCACCAACACCTCAATTTGTCATGTGTAATATCGACCCACCATACACCCTTCCTATGAAAAAGGCCTATTAAACTTGGATAACTTTACACAATTAATAACATTAACAAATATGTATTAAAACATGACAAAAATGAAAGACATCTTTTCTTACAAACAGAAAAGGTATCTCTATGTAAATGCATAACAACTGATAATTACTATTGTTTGCTACAATCATGTCAAAATACTAGTTATTGTGTCACTCTTTCAGAGAAAAGGCTATACATAGGGATCTTTTTGTCTGTCTGTCCGTCTGTCATTCCGAGCTAACATTAGATACTTAAGTGGCAAGGAGGATAATACGTAACAGTACTGTAAATTCTTTTCATTCAGTCTTTTATGTGGCTAAAATTTTCTTTTACTTGAGTAAATTTAGAACAATGGAGAGAACAATTGCATAGCCACATATTAGTATCACTTTGTTAGAACATCTGTCTGTCCGTCCGTCACAAAAACTTAACGTTGGCTATAACTTTGCCATTTCTGTATTGCTTATAACAAAAGGGTTGTGATACCGCCAAATTGTGTAGGTCAAGGTCATTTTTGACAGAGTTATGCCCCTTTTTGTACTTAGATTTTGTCACAAAATTATTGGTTATTCTGACAAAGTGTTCTACTGAAAACCCATCTAGTCTGTGTTTAAACATCTAAAAAAAATTGATAAATCTGCACATTTTTTGGAGAGGTAATGTAGAGGTTAAGGTGTCTGTCGCTCATCCCGGAGGTTGCAGGTTTGAGCCCCATTGGTGTCATGACCTTACCTCCTCATTTGTCACCAGCACTGGTATTTCCAGGAAGTGGACTTGAGATTGACTGGATAAGCTTCAAGCTTTCTTCACAATCGAGCTGAAAAAAAATAGTAAAATAATAATAAAAAACAATAGTTTGGAAGTCAAACAAACAGTATTTAATGACAATTAAGTATAAGCTTTGGTATGCTGAGCATGTACAGGAAATTTTGTTTAAAAAGTGTTGATATTACCCGGGTGTCAGTACCCTGGTTTGTCTGACTTGTTAAAGCAAGAAAAATGTCATTATTAGGACTTTCGTATCTCAACTTTTTATCTACATGTAAGTTTAACAACCATAGGTGACACCTTGTATAGATTATCAAAATTGAAAGTTTTGTAACTTAAAGAGGCACTCCCTACATTTCAGATTATATTCTCCAAACATAGATACAATGTAATGTGCTCAATGAACATAAAATGATAAATAAATACAATTTCAAAGAAGAACCTATGGTGAAAAATGCCTCAATTTAACACAATTAATCAATATACTGGCTTTCTGTAATAAATCACATCCACCCATTAATTGTACAACAACAACTCTACATAGATTATTGAATGGTTTACGGTACTGCGGTAAATTTTAAACCGCTGATTTTATCGATAATTTGACTGGGAATGCATAGCTGAAACTTCAGGTTAAGTTATGATAAAGTCAAAGATTCTATTATTACTGTTTTGGAGGTTATTTAGTCATCATCAGTTATAGGGTATGTCCCTTTAAAATACTAAATACTTTTTATTTAGGATAATATGACAGTGACATAATTAGTGTTTGTGTACACAAAAGTTTACACTCATTGCATAGAAAGGTAGAGCATGCGTTCAAAACAGATTTAATCTGTATGTAATCTGATGAATTATTCACAGTAATATCGGACTCTTATACTGCATCACTGTCACTTTATCCTAAATTATACTGGGATACATTATATAATATGATTTACTTAAAAAAATTAAAACTTTTTGTTACTTTAGTTTGTGCGTTGTAAGTTATCTATATTCAATCTTTTTTGCGTCAAATTTTAATGAGTGATATTTAGTTCATTTTCCTCTGTTACTGGTAAATAAAATTTGACTTTTTTTTTAATCATGTTAATAGTTAAAGATTTAATATTACTCTGTACAGTCCACCCTGCCCTTGCAACCACCTGAGTTAAGCAACAGCCTGATATATGTTAACTCTTTATATACTTCTCTTTTAATTTAAGATGATAGCAAAGACAGGTTTGACTGTACGTTTTAATTAAATTTGGCATTTAGCATGTTTACTAGTATCTAAAATTTGTTTGTGTTGTGTGAAAAGTGTGTATTTTTATAGTGGATATGGAATATTGTGACTTTGTGGACACATGATACAGTAACTTAAGAAAATAAAGTTCAATATGACATAGTGTTTCTATATACTTTCAGTTGGCTGTAAGTCATGGGTTTGGTGGTGCTGACAGTGAAGCAAAAGCAGAATGGATGGTGTATGCCGTAGATCAGTGGTTTGCAGAAAACGGTGAGCTCTAAACTGTACCTTACTAAACCTCAGCTGGGACAGTGCCAAATCAGCTGTGAGAAAATGGACAGTGTGATGCAGTGAAGACCACAATATAACTGCAGAATTATAATGAAATGAAGTGTAGACTACAATCAAACTGCAGAATTACAATGGAATGCAGTGTAGACCACAGTCAAAACTGTAGAATTACAATGGAATAAAGTGTAGACCACAATCAAATTACAGAATTACAATGGAATGCAGTGTAGACCACAGTCAAAACTGTAGAATTACAATGGAATAAAGTGTAGACCACAATCAAATTACAGAATTACAATGGAATGCAGTGTAGACCACAGTCAAACAGTAGAATTACAATGGAATGAAGTCAGGACCACAATCAAACTGCAGAATTGATCTTAGTCTAGGCTACTATCTTTTATATAAGTCTGGGTCTTTCAAATGGATTTCTTAAAACAGCATGTATAAATAGTATGGCAATATCAGTTTTTCTCGGCATCTATTCTGCTAAGCATCTTAATACTTTAGTAGATAAAACAGACAATGGAAACAATGAGATAATGGTTCTGCCAGACAATTTTTGAAGTTAATTTAATTGAACAGTCTGTTGAAGGACCCTGGAAAAGTACTTGTGTAGGAATACCATTTATACTAATTCTATTAGATAAAAGAGTTAACACTGCACTGCCTTTTCACCTGCACTTTCTTTGAAATTGATTAATGCAATTGATTCGTATAGAGAGGTAATGTGTCGATTTTGTTCTACATGGCAATCATCCAGAAGTAATTTATCTACCATTCATTTCCACTCTGTAAAATAACATTAATGCCATTGAAGCAAACTATTACATTTACAGAGAAGATGATTTTTTTTTTTACATCTTTGTAGAACTTCGCAGGAGAGTATAACAGACGTGTTTTTAGATTCCCACCAGTGCCATTGCGGTTGTGTCCTTTGGCAAGACATTGATATATCCACATTGCCTCTCTCTCTTCGAGATTGATTTCATCTGGAATGAGTCTCGAGAGCAATTAATCTAAGTTGTAAGAACTTGTTTTACAATTAAGAATAGATAAATGAGTATAAACGTTTTTAGATTTTCTAATGTACATGTTCATTGAACTAGAAGTAGAATGCATAACTTACAGTACACATTTCTACAAAAGATGAGATTCAATTATTATTTACCGTGATAATTATAATTTCAGCCAATATAGACCCATATGAAGCTGAGGGTTTTCTTGAAGATGTTCTAAATACAGAGTTTGACACTATTGCTGATGATGGCAGCCTTCCACAGGTAATTAGACCATTCCTTCATAACAAGCCACTGTGGTCTTTTCCCAACTTCCTGTGGAAACTTTGAAATAGCATGCAATTATATCTGTCATGTTTCTGTAAAAAATTTCAAGTCAGTATTATAGTCATTTTGAAATTTCTTTGACCTGTTTGCCATACTATATTGTATATTGAATTTGAGCTCAAAACATTTTCAAAAAATGCATGTACACCAGAGAGTACAGACTGGTTTATGATTTGTATGAATGTTTTAGTTCATAAGGTTGCTGCAATTACAGGAATTTCTTGATGAAACAGGCCCTGTTTCTTGAATGCTTAATTTAGAAAAAGAATGGAATGAATTTGGCTTTGAGAGGAACAGTTCTTTATACCCCCGAAACGAAGTTTGGGGGGGTATATAGGAGCCACCCGGTGGTTGGTCGGTCGGATCGGGCTTTCGGTCCGTTGCATTTTCCTTGTCCAGAGCATAACTTGAAAACTGCTAGTTGGAATTCAATACAACTTTATACAATGGTCAAGCACATTGAGAGGAAGTGCAGTGCACAGAAACCATAACTCTACCTTGACTCATTATAGAGTTATTGCCCTTTGTTACGTTTCTTAGTCCGGAGCATAACTTGAAAACTACTGGTTGGAATTCAATACAACTTCATACAATAGTCAAGTACATTGAGTGGAAGTGCAGTGCACAGAAACCATAACTCTACCTTGACTCATTACAGAGTTATTGCCCTTTGTTACTTTTCCTTGTCTGGAGCATAACTTGAAAACTGCTGGTTGGAATTCAATACAACTTCCTACAATGGTCAAGCACAATGGGAGGAAGTGCAGTGCACAAGAACCATAACTCTATCTTGACTAATTACAGAGTTATTGCCAAGGACAATATCTCTATTTTAATTTTTTTATGCAAGGTATCATGTTACTACGAACTTCCTCAGTTTATAAAGCAGTCTTTCGTGGGTATTAATCACATTTAGTGATAGCTCTAGTTCATTTGTAAACAAGTTGAATATCTATATATATCCAGGCACATTTTCATAAAATTTATGGTTTAGAATCAAGATTATTATACAGATAATCAGCGTATAAGTGTACCGGTAATAAACATGACTAAATAAAAAAGTTTAATAAAATGTGACAGTATCATAAATGTGACAGCATCATAAATGTCACACCATGATATATATACATATAATATATATATATATTTTATCAGATTGCTCAGATGATTTGTGGGTTTTACAAGTTGTGTAAGGATGGAAAAACAGATGCTTTACAGGAAAAGATTGAGCTACTTCCGAAATCTGCTGTTCAAAATTGTCAGCCAATATCAGCGGCAAATGGTACAGAGGTATGTACATGTACACACAAAGAGTTTCATATCAATGTCTCTTGTAAGAAACATTAATCATTACATCTAGATGTAACAGTTAAATTTCATATAGATTTTATTTGCTCTTGATATTTCCAATACGTCTGTATGTACTTAACAATCATGTGCTTTAAACACCCACTTTCTTATGTCTCAAGTTATAACAATTTAGTACTTTTTCAACCCTTTCAGAATGACTACTTTTTAAAAGGTTTTGAAATTTCTGATATCTGAAAAAATCTTGTGATTTAGTTGAAATAACAGTAACTGTTATAGGTTATAAAGATGCATAGATAATTTCTAGTTTAAAACCATAAATCAGTGAGAAAATGTAATTAACAGGAGAGTGACAGTGAGGATGAACCGTCAGAGAATGGTATGGATCCTGATCCTCCACCGCTTGCTTCAGCAACTGATTGTATCACACCATCTGCCTCAAATCATGATAACCAAGGTATGTTTAGAGTTACCAGTGTAGGATTTACGATGTTTTTCACTACTTTTTATGCCCCCCACAAAGTGGGGTGCATATAGCGTTGCACTTGTCCGTCCGTCCGTCCGTCCGTCAGTCCGTCAGTCCGTCCGTCCGTCCGTACGTCCCGAAATCTTGTGAACGCAACTCCTCTTAAACCGGATGGCAGATTTTGCTTAAACTTCCAGGGATGAACAACCTTAGTGTAGATGGTAGTAAAGGAAGGAATTTGGCGACCAAATTTAACAGAATTATGGCCCTTGTTGATTTTTTCACTATATATCTTGTGAACGCAACTCCTCTTAAACCGGATGGCAGATTGCTAAACTTCCAGGGATGAACAACCTTAATGTGTAATGGTAGTAAAGAAAGGAATTTTTGCGCGACCAAATTTAACAGAATTATGGCCCTTTGTGATTTTTCACTATATACTAGTAGAAATTTTGTGAACGCAACTCCTCTTAAACCGGATGGCAGATTTTGCTTAAACTTCCAGGGATGAACAACCTTAATGTCTAGATGGCAGTAAAGGAAGGAATTTTTGCTGCGGCCAAATTTAACAGAATTATGGCCCTTTGTTAATTTTTTCACTATATACCATATAGAAATTTTGTGAACGCAACTCCTCTTAAACTGGTTGGCAGATTTTGTTAAACTTCCAGGGATGAACAACCTTAAGTGTAGATGGTAGTAAAGGAAGGAATTTTGTTGCGACCAAATTTAACAGAATTATGGCCCTTTGTTAAGTTTTTCACTATATACCATATAGAAATATTGTGAACGCAACTCCTCTTAAACCGGATGGCAGATTTTGCTTAAACTTCCAGGGATGAACAGCTTTAATGTGTAGATGGTAGTAAAAGGAAGAAATTTTGTTGCGACCAAATTTAACAGAATTATGGCCCTTTGTTGATTTTTTCACTATATACCATATAAATTTGTTGCGACCAAATTTAACAGAATTATGGCCCTTGTTGATTTTTCACTATATACCATATAAATAATTGAACATATAAATTTTACATTTGTAATTTAATTTAACATGTACATAAGGTTACCTGTAGATCATTTTAGGTATATGTACAGAAATGAAACAGTGGAATGAAAAAGTTCCACATAAAAATCTTACATACATAAAAATCTTACATACAGATATGCTTGCTCTTGTTTATGAGCACATCTGCACAGTGGGGGCATCGGTGTCCTTTGGACACAATTCTAGTTAATCAAGGCTTTTCAAATTGGGCAGTACTACTTCTTTAAAGAGATACACAGAAACTAAGATGTCAGAATAAACAATGTAGACCATGATCAGATTGTTGAGATATGCAGATTAATTAAGGTCTGCACAGGTCACAAAGGTAAATGTTCGATTCAGTCAGGGGGTCGGATTAAACTAGATTACCGTACCAATAATGGGCTTGACAGTATACAATTTCTCTGTTTTATAAATTACTATTTATCCAATAGAAATCACCATTTTCCCAATAGAAATCACCATTTATCCAATAGAAATCACCATTTATCCAATAGAAATCACCATTTATCCCATAGAAATCACCATTTATCCGATAGAAATCACCATTTATCTGATAGAAATCACCATTTTTCGATAGAAATCACCATTTATCCGATAGAAAACACCATTTATCCAATAGAAATCACCATTTTTCCAATAGAAATCACCATTTATCCAATAGAAATCACCATTTTCGATAGAAATCACCATTTTTCCAATAGAAATCACCATTTTTCCAGTTGGTAAGATTTGAAGCTGAGCTCTCTTTCTGATTTAATACAGGTTTGACTGTACAATTAACCTCCAACTCTGTTTTAATTATGAAGAAGTTTATGGTAAAAAGCTTTTGTTTCACACTACTAAAATAAACTTCCGTGAATTAACCTTTTGGAGTTAAAACATGGATTCACAAGACAAATGTTTTTAATTCTAACCATAGATTCAGTGGAGATGGAGGTCACAGAGGATGATGGTTGGACAACAATCGGAAAGAAAGGAAAGAAAAGATGACATTTTACTGTACTGTTAATTATGTTTTAATAAATTATGACAAAACTATTTCATCTGGTGTAGATATGTTTGAGGATGTTAACTAACTTTGACCCGCCTTAGCTGTCAAGTTTTAGTAGATACAAATACTGGCTTGAAATCAAATCACTCATCCTGTTATTGAAAAGTTCAAGCCCTGCTGACAACCTGGGTCACAAATGTCAGAAAGTTGGCAGTGACATCTGATGCTGCTGCATGCCTATAAATAACTGAAATATCGGTACTATTGGAACTGGTGTTGAAATGCAAGGAGTTAGTTAAAGTGGAATTATGCACATTTTTTTCAAGTTAAAATCCAGCTGAAATAGGTGTGTGTAAAAAGGGTAGAGGAAATAATAGCTTTTAGCCCAATACACCAAACTCTTTCTGCTACCAGTACAAAAATAATAACTTTCCAAATATTACTTTCCTATTTTGACAGTCAATTAAAAAAAGCAAACAACTGCATGCAGGAGTTGCTTCCCTTCCACTGCTGAAAATCTCTACAAAAAGCAACAACAAGAATAGGAGACACACTGAAAAGAAAGGAACTATTATTTTATGAGTCCAATTTTTTTATTTTTAAAGCACCAACTTCAAATACTAATGCGGCATTATCATTAGTTTAACACATTGAAATGCACAACAACCAAAAATTGCTTTTGTCACCGAAAATAAAGATGCTCATAATGTCACTTAAACTTTACATAATTAAATACCAGGAATAATTTTGAAACATTTTTTTAAGAGTATGACACCAGAGATAACATGTAATTTGGGCTATTTCATTAAGAAATATGCTGTTTCTCTATCCTTTATGTGATTTTTAACTTACTCGCAGTCGTTCTACTTTGAACATTATTCCATATTTAAACATATATCCCAATATGTACTTGGAGTACGGTATTATATTAAATGTCCGTAGGTAAAGTGGGTCAATTTAAAGATACTGCTATGTTTACACCATTTCAGCCGAATGTTTGTCCTCTAAGAATTGTTCTGTTGTCATAGTAACCAAACTTCTGGTATCCCTGTATTATAATCTCGTATGATTCTATCACTAGTTAAATTTTCGAAATCCTAGTACAGTACGCACTTCTAAAGTTTTAACAAGGACAGTTTTTATGTTGCCATAGCAACCAAAAAAATAGTCCAGCTTCATTAAACACTGAACATCATTCCTTTTATATTTGTCATAATTTTATATGCAGAGATACGATTCTAAGTTCCTAATTCTAGCTCGCATAGTTATGAAGTTGCTGCAGGACCCGTAATTATGTGGACAGTTGCATGTACGTGTAGTTTTCAAGTAAAGACTAGATTCAGTTTCAGTCAGCATGCATAGAGCTGATCAGAGGACCAGTCTGTACATGTATACTATTGCCGTCTGCTAATGAAGACAATACACTATCTCTCCATCCAGACATTTATTTGTTTTTAATTTCTTCAATATGCATCTCTACAACAGATTGCCTGATCACAGGACGGATTATCTCCCTTTGATCTGTGGCCCCTAAACCAAAAAGTAGAAAAAGTTCATCTCTTAACTGTTCAAACAATTTTCGATGACATTTCGCAGGAAAAGTACTTAACAGACATTAGTTAAAGCAGTTTGATCTTTTTTTTTCACTGCTCAAAGGGTCTCACAAATATATTTTAAGACAAGTTTGAAAAATTAGTCTTAAAATTAGTTTTGATTGAATTTCAGCTAAATGACTATTTTGTGTCCATCTGCCCCACAATATGGTCAATGTGCCAAGCAGAGTTAAAATGAGGAACACGTGTAATGCCTTACCTTTGTGACCAGGTTTTAAACTACTTTTTCGCCCTATTAAATGAATTTTCTAAACATACATAAATTAGAATTTCATTACATTTTTTTATATAATAATGGCTAAACAGAGTATATCAAATAAATCATGAAAAATCAGCAATTTTATTTAGTTTATGATAATGCTCTAGACACACCTTGTACAGAATTTATGTTGAATATGGTCATTAATGTTTCTAATGACGTAGATACCTTGTACCATGTTATATTATACTTGATGATTTTGATTACATCTAAACTCGTAGGTACACCATGATTTATAATGAATTTTCAATTAAAAATGCAATTTCATGGGAACATGATTTTGTGTATTCAATTTTTGAAAAAAAAAAAATGGTAACTTCAAAAAGTTTTTTTGGTTTGGATCTTAAATGTGTGAATTAACCTATACCCACAAAGTTCACGAATTCAGTTAAAACGTGTAATCTTAATAGTGTAAGATAATATTTTTGCTTCTACATGTATATGATGAATTTTGTTTAAACCTTATATGCAATAAATGGGGTTACTCATATGGGGCCTCAAAAGAAAGAAAAAAAAAAAAGTTCACGTATTCATGTGCCATACAAAAATCAATTTGTTTCAAAGTAGCTACAATCAGTTTAGTTACAAATTTGCAATGAACAAATGCTCCGTCTTTCAGCATCCATGACAGATAAACCTATTTTACATATCGGTAGTCATATTATGGTAAACACATCAAATGTATCAGTCAATTTATCAAGTCCCTTGTGTGGAACAGTCAAAACTAAATGCAGTTTTTTAGGAGGAGGCTGTTAGACGCAGTTGACTGAATCCAATGATGATTTAATTTCATAAAGATGTTCAGGATACAAATCTCGTAATAAATTTCACAAATGTTTTGCATCTTACATTTGATGAGTTTAAAATGTTGTTTCCATGGTATTGGATCGTAGTTTTCGCAGTCTGTGGAAAGTGTTTTTCAGGGAATTACTTATTGACTGAATTTGTGGCATGCCCTAATTCTCAACAGGTAGGTTTTGTATTTGCTTTTTGAATAATCATAATAGATACCTTGCAATTTATGGGGAATTAAAAATGTAGTCTTTTAATGAAATGTATAGATATAGAATATTATGTAGAAAAGTGTGGCTCCCTTATGCAGACATTTTTTGTATCCTCTAGATGTTCTTTTTAAGATAAATATAAGCGTATAGACAGCTACCTATTAAAGAGGCGACTTTTAGGAATCTAATTGAAGCAATAGAAGTGGCCATTAGAAGCGTGTGGATGCATACTGTATGTGTATTCATGGTAATGTTAAATTGCAGTTACCGGTAAACAGCTCCTTTCCCTTCAGGTCAAAAAAGCGATATTTGTACAGTTAAATGTGTTAAAGACCATAGACTAGCAGGGACAAAACTGTGCACCATTCACTTTATTGACATCACCTGTGAGTAAAGACAACCCGTCAACAAATGTCACTTTGTTTTTTCCAGTCAGTGATGTTTGTTTACAGGTTTGACCGTAGCCATTGAACTTACACTTATATGAAGAGAACATCGAGATAATGTGGTACCTTAAAGCTGCTCGCTCTCAGTTGCTGTTGAAAATTTTTTTTTTTTAAATTGACATAATTATACATAAATATAAAACTAAAGGCTAGAATCAAAATGTAAGCAAAAATCTAGGTAGGAATTTGCAGAAATCGATTGAATATGTTGGTTACACGGCACCGCTACACTATATGTTTATATTAAAATTTCAAAAGTGTTTGAATTTTGTAGCATATTTTTTTTAGCTCACCTGGCTATGCCAGGTTGAGCTTTTCTGATCGATGATTGTCCGTCGTACGTCGTCCGTCGTCTGTCAACATTTTGATTCAAATGACATCTCCTCTGAATCCTCTAGGCCAATGTTGATAAAACTCTGCAGGAATGTTCCTTGCATGAAGCTCTACCAAAATTGTTCAAAGAATTCCATTCCATGCAGAACTCTATGGCTATGGCAACAAATACGAAAAACTTTAAAAATCTTTTTCTCTGAAACCACAAGGCCTAGAGCTAAGATATTTGGCATGTAGCATTGTCTAGTGGACCTCTACCAAGTTTGTTCAAATTATGACCCCTGGGTCAAAATTGACCCCGCAGGGGTGGTCACTTAGTTTTACATAGGAATATATAGGAAAAACTTTAAAAATCTTCTTCTCTGAAACCACAAGGCCTAGAGCTTAGATATTTGGCATGTAGCATTGGCTAGTGGACCTCTACCAAGATTGTTCAAATTATGAGCCCTGGATCAAAATTGACCCCGCACAGGGGGTCACTTAGTTTTACATAGGCTTATGTAGGAAAAACTTTAAAAATCTTCTTCTCTGAAACTACAAGGCCTAGAGCTTAGATATTTGGCAGGTAGCATTGGCTAGTGGACCTCTACCAAGATTGTTCAAATTATGACCCTCGGATCAAAATTGACCCCACACGAGGGGTCACTTAGTTTTACATAGGCTTATATAGTAAAAACTTTAAAAATCTTCTTCTTTGAAACCACAAGGCCTAGAGCTTAGATATTTGGCATGTAGCATTGGCTAGTGGACCTCTACTAAGTTTGTTCAAATTATGACCCCGGGTCAAAATTAACCCCGTACCGGGGGTCACTTAGTTGTACATAGGCTTATATAGGGAAAACTTTAAAAATCTTTTTCTCTGAAACCACAATGCCTAGAGCTTAGATATTTGGCATGTAGCATTGCCTAGTAGACTACTTCAAAGTTTTTTTAAATCATGCCCCTGGGGTCAAAATTGACCTTGCCCGAAGGGGATCATTTATTTTACAAAGGCGTATATAGGAAAACTTATTTGGTATATAACATTATCTAGTGATTTTCCACCAGGCAAGTGGACTTGTACCAAGGTGAGCCATATAGGGCCATCTTGGCCCTCTTGTTTAATGTAGAGACAAACATGACAGAAATTTGTACTGGAGCCTTTTTAAATGACTATATGTTCTAAAATAGGTTATTTACATACAGTTTGAAGAACTTAATTTTTTTACCAAAATCTTAGAGCGAGCAGCTTTAACTCCCACGGCAAAGAGTATAGCTGTCCCAGCACCAGCACAAGTTATCACCTACTATAATTAATATGCATTTCCCATAATTATGTGGCCCCAACTGCTACATTTAAAACAGCCACTTTAATAACTTAACTTGTAATTACTGTCCTTTTTGTTTTCTGATTCAGTATTCGGAAATAAAGTCCGAGCAAGTACCTCGTGTAGAGTCAGAGGGCAGCACTGTGCAAGATGTCACCTCCACCTTTCAGGTTGGATTTACTGGGACAAACATTACTGGAAATATTACATTGACCATGAATGGAGGTATTGTGGATTAAATACATACGTCTAAGAGACTGTCTAGTCTATGTTCACTTTGTTGTCGTGTGATATTAACTTCAGACACATAGGTATTAAGGGCGATATGAAACACTACTGTATCCTGAAATATCACCCACGGGGCATTTTTGAATAGGTTACTTGAGTAACTTGAGGAACCTTTGGGCATGTGTTTAATTTCTGATCTACCCAACCCATGTAACTGTTGGCCCAAATCAGAATACATTCTGTTCACATAGTGGTATAGCAAGGGTGAGTTATGAAACTACATACATGGGGTTATTCTGAAATATCACCCATGATGGTGACGTTTATCAATCTGTAGCAAATAAAACTCACTTGTCATTTATCATACAAACATCAGTTTTACATCTTTTGAAGGCATTTAACTGAAGCTGCAAATAAATATATTTTAATGTTTTGCATTATATATTGATATTTTACTATCATGAGTAATATCCTGTCTGGATGATTGTGGTTACCATTTATATAAAATGAGAAATTGCTTATAGTAGGTATTTTCTACCTGGCCTCTTTGATAGTTAAAAATCAAATTGAAGTTTGAAAAATACAGCAGTTTAAAGTTTAAATCTTAAACTTTAAGAAAATGTATGTGTTGTGCATGTTAAATAAATGACTTACTAAAGAAAAGGGTCATTTTACTATACCATGGTATAAAACGGGTCAGAACACAATTTTTTGAAAAATTCCAGAAACAGACAGTACACAATCGACAGTACTTTTAATATTTTGAAAGCTGAAACTGCTAGTATTTCTTGAAAGTATGTGATATATATATCATTAAAATTACATGTATATGATAAAAGACTTGAAGAAAGTTTTTATAACCCCAGGTACAAAACTATATTATATTAGGGGGCTTAAATTTGACAATGTAGACATGTGTTTGTCTGAACTTGTAAGTCTAGCTTCTAGATTACAATTAACAGGTGCTTGTGTAGCTAGAACTGTCCATATCCGGTCAATAATCGTTATCACAAAACAATAACAAAAGATTTCATATCATTCTACCCCTTGCTCAGTAGGTTAATTATAACAAAACCAGAGCAAACTGTTGGGGGATATGCTAAATGTCGCCCGAAGGTATAGTCGTAATATTGTCAAGGCAACTTCACATGCGGGATGGGTCAGGCGATCTCGGTCAAACCGTCCGTTGCATTTTCCTTGTCCAATCATGATCAGATGGCACATCTGTAACTGCTATGTTCTGGAATTCAATACATTTATAAAACTGTCACAGCGCATTGATTAAGGTAGTGCAGTGCACAAGAACCATCAAGTCTATCTTGAGTAATTTACAGTGTAAAGGTTAAATTTGCCCTTTTTACTTTTCCATTTATTTTCAGGGACACATTGAAGAATCCTTAGATTCAATCAGCACAATTTGTAAATGGATTCTCCTGGCTGGGAATTCAATACAAATGTCATACAATGGTCAAAAGTAGCACCGTTGAAAGGAAGTGCAGTGCACATGAACCATAACTCTAGTCTTGACTCATTACAGACGTTATTGCCCTTTGTTACTTTTCCTTGTCTGGGGCATGCATACTTGAAAAAAGCTAAAGGTTGGAATTCACATACAACTACATACATGGTCAAAACAAGGGTTAACTAATTATCTGATGGAACACGTGCACGATTGCACTAAAAGACCAAAACTCTATTTTGAGTAAATTACAGAGTTATTGCCCGTTTGTTAAAATTTCCTATGTCCGAGTACTAACTTAAAAACTTTACATGGTGGGAATTCAATACAACTTCAGTACAATGGTCAAGTACATTGAAAGGAAGTGCAGTGCACATGAACCATAACTCCTATCTTGACTCTGTTACAGAGTATAAAACTTAGCCCATTGTTACTTTATCCTTGTCTGGGGTATTACTTGAAAACTACTGGTTGCGAATTCAAGACAACTACATACAATTGTTCATGCACACATGATTTGCTTGTCAAGTACTGTGTACAAGAACCATAACTCTAGTACTTGACGTATTCTACATTAGAAATTTCCCTGCTGCTGTTTCCTTAAAAAGTACCAGAGCATGTGATATCGTTGAAGAACTGTACTGGTTGGAATTCAATGTAACTAACTTCATACAATGGTACTAACACAATGAGAGGATGTGTAGTGTACAAGACGACCATAACTCTTTCTTGATTCATAAGAGAGCTATTGCCCTTCTGATACTTTTCTTTGTCCGATGTCATAACTTGAAAGACTTGTACTGGTTGGAATTCAATTTATAAATGAAACAATGGCTGATAGTAGATTTGATTTGAGGAAGTGCAGGACAGGAAACATTTAAATCTATCGTGACTCATTACGAGAATGCCCATATATTACTTTTCCTTGTTAAATAACATAACTTGAAAAGCGATAGTGGTACCTGGTATAAAATAGCAAATTTTTAAATTCAAGTGTCAGTCACACAGCATTTCAATGAGAAAGCTGAATGCAGTGTATCTAGACTATATCTCTGATTACATGATGATAATTACTTGAAAGAGTTTATTGCCCCAAGATACAAAGTAATACTATCTTATGGGGCTTCATTGAATTAGTTTGTCCGTTTTTTGTCTTTTACAAAGTAGGTTCTTGTGTGGCTGAACTGTCTGTCAGTAATTGCCATAAAAAGTCATTTGGGGGTAGAGTTAATTACATTCCGTGATAGCTCTAGTTGGCTCTGATGTGGCTAAAAGTTACTTATGTGTGGCAAAAATTATACACATAAAGTTTTTGAAAAACGTAACATAATTATCCACCTAAGTACCCATTTCTAGGAATGCCTGTTCGTCCATCTGACTATAGACAAAATTTTTCCAGGCTATTTCTCTGCCACCGTCTTTTGGAATTCAATGAAGCCTGAAAGAAATGTTTAGTTCCAAGCATTGTGGTGCATACCTCAGCACTCAATCCCTAAAATGTAAAACAAAATGGCAAAGCAGGAGATGGGGCTAAATCAATCAAGAAATATGTTCTGTTATAGGATTTCTGTTAAACTTTCAGTTGAAGGCACAACAACCTTCATTGTAAAACTGTCACTGATTTTGAACGACCAGGTTAATCATACAGAGTACTTTTTGATACTTGATGATATGGAAGAAACGGTAAGTGATGTAAGCTGTGTTTAGATACGGTGAAGGGGCTGCATAGTTAAGGTAATATGCTCTGTAAAAATGTGTAAGAGTTTAAAGGAGTATTATGCTGTGTCTGTGGAAAAGTTTCAAGCTTCCAGAGTTATATAGGAATAACATAAAAAGTAGATCAAAGTTTATTTCCAGGACATATAGACAATGTTAAACAGTTTTGAGTCCAAAGTTTGATAGGCTAGAATTCACTATGGAGAAGGCTGTACAGTCTACTAGCTGTCACATTGTCTTCTAGCATCAAATTTGTCATTGCTGTTTTCAAATGAATAAATCCAGGACTTTGTGTAAACTAGCATCAAATTGGTCATTGCTGTTCTTAAATGAACAAATCCAGGACTTTGTGCAAACTAGCATCAAATTTGGCATTGCAGTTTTTAAATAAATAAATCCAGGACTTTGTACAAGCTAATGTATCAGCTTCAAATTTTAGTCAAAGGATTTGTGTCCAAAGTTTGTTGTTTTTATAAGTTTTCAAAATATTTTTGGTGCATGATTATTAATTTTCACAATAAATAAAGGATGTTATAATGATTCAGAAGACACATATAACAAAACTAGTAGTTAACCACTGCACTGATCTGTGTGAACAATTTTTTAGTAACTTGGATACTTTATGAATATGACCCCAGTGTTTATTCATTATTGAAAAATTTCATACATGTATGTTTCTTTCCCCAAATTTGTGAGTTTCTGTCTTAATCTATAAGTATATTTTGTAGGGAAACAGACATGCTGAGTTAAACTGCATACATATACCACTTAACCCAAATTCCATGTTAAAAGCAGAGGTATACACAATTAATATGTCATGTGATTGTAACATCACAGCAATGGCTACCAGTAAACTACACAGCTGCTTACATCTATGCCATATGTATCTTGTGTCTACACACATTTTTCCGGCATCAAAAGGTATGTGTACTTAACAAACCACATGCAGTGTTTGGTAAATATTGAAAACATTTATTCATTCTTTTTATTGATGAACTTAACAGAACACAATAGTACTGTAAATTAGAACAATTTTCACATCTTTATTTTCATGTTGAATGATGTTGCAACATACATGTATGTTAAGAAATTTGAAACAGAGATTGCAAGACTTTAGTGTTCCAAACAGTAAATAGTCAATTTTCGATTCAAGATTTATACCTATCATAGTCGCCAAAATATGTGGAAATTAAATCATTTGGAAAATACATGGTTTGATTTTTAACACGAGACAGATGTCATGATAGGCTGCATTTGATTAAACTTAACTTTGCTTATGTGTTTTAGTATGATCTCATAATGGAGGTGCACTTTCTACATATCTTTTCCAAGAATAGGCAGTGAAGTGTAAACGTAATACATGCAGTTAGAGACTGTACCAACAATTCTGCATTGTCATACACAAAGTGTTTTCATTTTCAAACAATAGCTGTTTTGATTTATATCCTGCAACTAGTGTTGTTTTTTGTGGGGGAGGGGGGCGGTGGTTGAAATAGCGAAATTATTCTTGTAAACTGTACTCTCTTAAATTTTGTTTATCTATAACAAAAAATTTACTTAATTTAAAAAAGACACAGATTTTACATAGAAAAAAAGGGGGAAAATATTAAGTATAATATCCTTTTATTTCAGATGCCTGCCTTTTCTACAGAAAGTATGACAGGGATGAAATACACATGGCTCTAGAAGCTCACATGAAATCAACAAATTTGACCTTGTTCAGTGGCTACTTCACAAATATCAACCCTTTTTCTATTGTACATGTATCAATATTTCCTGATTATGATAATCTTTCGTCGTATAAACCGCTCTGGACAGCAGTGGTGAACGTGACCTTAGAGGGGGAAGTCAATTTTTCAGTTTGTGCACAAACTTTAGAATACTCTCACTTTTACGCAAAGGTAAATTTGTTGTGTTAAAGGTCCTTGTTTATGAACTTTCAGTCAAAATTGAAATATTGTTTCAACTCATTTTGATATAGATTTTGAAGGTGCAACCAGAGTCCTGCTTTGTTGATTGTTGAGGATAATTACCATGGAGTGACAAACACTCATTCACCATGGAAACTGGCTATGCAAAAGGTTACTTTTCATAACTTTTTGATTGGCTAACAGAACTTACAATTTTAGTGGTTATAAATAATGAGTTGTATACTATTTCAGTTGACAATTCCTTGTATGGAGGGTGAACAGGGAAATGATTATTACAGTGATCCTCCAACTGGTAAGACTAACTCACTATTTGATTGTATTTCATTTGCCATACTTTATCTGTTGTAACAATATGGTTATAGACCATGTCTCTTTATGTGAGAAAAATGGCAGTATGTCTTATGTGGCAATTTTTGGGCTTATGTGGCTAAAATGTACAATAGATGATCCCAGCATCAAGGGTTTGATCCCAACCAATGCCATGTGTCAATAAATTCTGACCAGGGGTTCTGGAGATTTACAGAAGTGATTAGTACAATGCCTAGTTCTGCATGGTCCATGTTTCAGGTCACAAGGTCAAAGGTGAAGGCCACAGGGGCTAGAGATTAATAATTTCTGTCATGAGCACGAGGTTCAGATCGAAATATCCGTCACCGAGGGTAACTGTTTTGGCGGGAACGAGGCTCTGCCGAGTTCCCGTAAAACAGTTACCCGAGGTGACGGATATTTCCATCTGAGCCAAGTGCCTCATGATGGAAACTTTTTCTTGCATGCCGTCTTGCATTTTAAAGTAGATTTCTTAATTCAAACTTATCAAAATGATGAATTATCATCAAAAACAAGCGATTTTCCGACGTTGTGTTTGGGAAATTGACGTCACAATGTTTATAACGTTACGTCATAAATGATTCACGAGAGTCGTCTGGCATAGGAGGGGTGCCAGACTTGTTTTTCCGGCATGGGCAAAATCACCGGAAATGCCGATCCGATATGCAAGAAAGTAAAAATTAGTGCACACTTAATCTCAAAAACCCAATGTCATAATTCAATAATATTTCACAGAAGTGATATGTACCATGCTTAGTTGTGCATGGTCTATGTTTTGGGTCACTAGGTCAAATGTCAAGGTCACAGGGGCTCGAGTTAGTAAAATCTTGTGGATACTAATTCTGGTCAGAATTTAATGATACTTAACAGAAATGAAAAGCACCATGCCTAGTTGTGCAAGGTACATGTTTCGGGACAACTTACAACTTATTACAACTTATTTGAGTCACTCTCAAGACTCCAGAGATCAAACCCAGGACCCTTAGATTCTGCAGCTAATGCGCTTCCACTGCACCTGGCAGTCTTATTTTATAGAAGCTCTCTACACTGTTGTAATGACACGTTCTAACCATATCAAACAAATGAAACTTACTTTGAATACAAGTTGTAAGAAAATCGATCCCTGTATAGGCATTTTCACATTTGTATCATTTAGATTTTTTTTATATCACTAGATCTTACCTATTTTCTAATGTTTCAGAAATATATGATGTCAGCTCTGAGTATTACCATTACAATGATGAAAATAAAGATGCTATTGATTATGATGGTGATGATATTGATGATGATATTGATGATGATGATGATAATTACCCAAAATCCATGAAGTCAAAGATGATGTATGGTATAGTGGTTGGATTGCTCAGTGTTTGCTGTATTGTCACAGTTTTTGTTTGGCTAAAACTATATCAGAGAAAAAGTGAGTAAACAATATTTCTAGCACTTTAAGAAAAAATTAAGATACACTGTTAGTTAAGGTATAACAATTTATTTAATCTTTATTTTGGAAAAGTTTTGAAGTTGTCAAAGCACCATTGAGTTTGCTCCAGGGTGAAAACCTGTACAAGTGATTCATAGTGAGATGATAGGGTTCAAACTCACAACCTCCAGGCTGATTGGCAACACCTTTATCTCTACATAGTTCTTGATTGATTTGTAAGGAATGTTAGTTACGTGTTGCTCAAAAGGCCATTCAAATATGTTATCTAATATGTTGTTTTGAATGACTTATAATAAATATTTTATGTATCAAAGTAAAGGAACATTATTTTGATCACCCAGCCGAATCAAGTAATTAGAAGTCTTAGTCTTAAATCTTAGTTTTAAGGACGTTGCATACCCAATAACAAATGTGATTTGATACCATACAATCTAAATCATTAATGTTATATTTTCTCATAACCTGTCACAGAAAATGAATGAAAGTAAAATGTTGCAAGAGCTGAAGGCGATCCATACCCCAACCATCATGTCCTGACACACTTAATGATGAAATTTGGTGTACAAGGGGGCATTAATTTGCAGCTGCAGAACAGGTGAAGCCATTCACCTTAAGAAGGCAGTCTGTAGCTGAGTGGTTAGATTTGCTGACTTGAAATCATTGTAACTTCTCACTGATTGGGGGGGTCGTGGGTTCAAGCCCTACTACTGACCATGTCTCTTTATGTGAGAAAGTTGGCAGTTTCTTATGTAGGTTAGGTATCTAGTACTTGTCCTATCCAGGCGTGATGGTTAGTAAAGCTGCTCATCTGTGAAATTGACTGAAATATGATTTAAATGGATATCAAACCATGAGAAACAACAACTTGAGAAACTTAACAGTACAGTAATCATGTTTGAAAGCAATATGACAAATACCAATTGATGGTTTAAATTTGTGACAGGATGTGACATGACAGGAGTGATTCCTTCATAGACTTTCCTTGTTTAACAAATACTGTTTATGAATATTTTATATATCCAGTATTTTAAACAGTGTATTAAATGCAGAATTCATGTTAAATCAGGATTTAGACCTCAGACCAGACGAAACAACAGTGAAGAGGTAGATGAAGAGGAATATGCTGATGATTTTAACTTACAGATAATGCTACACAACACCAACATGTGTCCTACAGGTAACTTAAAGATAAAGCTACTCATCTCCAACATGTGTTCTACATGTAACTTACAGCTAAAGCTACACATCTCAAACATGTGTTCTACAGGTACTTAACAGATAATGCTGCACACCTCCAACATGTGTTCTACAGGTAACTTACAGATAACACTTCACACTTCAAACATGTGTTCTACAGGTAACTTACAGATAACACTTCCCACCTCCAACATGTATTCTACAGGTAACTTACAGATAACACTTCACGTCTCAAACATGTGTTCTACAGGTAACTTACAGATAATGCTACACACCTCCAACATGTGTTCTACAGGTAACTTACAGATAATGCTACACACCTCCAACATGTGTTCTACAGGTAACTTACAGATAATGCTACACACCTCCAACAAGTGTTCTACAGGTAACTTACAGATAATGCTACACATCTCAAACATGTGTTCTACAGGTAACTTACAGATAATGCTACACACCTCCAACATGTGTTCTATAGGTAACTTACAGATAATGCTACACACCTCCAACATGTGTTCTATAGGTAACTTACAGATAATGCTACACACCTCCAACATGTGTTCTACAGGTAACTTACAGATAACACTTAACACCTCCCACACGTGTTCTATAGGTAACTTACAGATAATGCTACACATCTCCAACATGTGTCCTACAGATAACTTAAAGATAATGCTACTTATCTCCAACATGTGTTCTACAGGTAACTTACAGCTAAAGCTACACATCCCAAACATGTGTTCTACAGGTACTTAACAGATAATGCTGCACACCTCCAACATGTGTTCTACAGGTAACTTACGGATAACACCACAACTCGAACATGTGTTCTACAGGTAACTTACAGAAAACACTTCACACCTCCAACATGTATTCTACAGGTAACTTACAGATAACACTTCACATCTCCAACATGTGTTCTATAGGTAACTTACATATAAAGCTACACATCTCAAACATGTGGTCTACAGGTAACTTACAGATAATGCTACACATCTCCAACATGTGTTCTACAGGTAACTTACAGATAACACTTCACACCTCCAACATGTGTTCTATAGGTAACTAACAGATAATGCTACACACTTCCAACATGTGTTCTACAGGTAACTTTCAGATAAAGCTACACATCTCAAACATGTTTTCTACAGGTAACTTACAGATAATGCTACACACTTCCATCATGCGTCCTACAGATAACTTAAAGATAATGCTACTCATCTCCAACATGTGTTCTACAGGTAACTTACAGCTAAAGCTACACATCTCAAACATGTGTTCTACAGGTACTTAACAGATAATGCTGCACACCTCCAACATGTGTTCTACAGGTAACTTACGGATAACACCACAACTCGAACATGTGTTCTACAGGTAACTTACAGATAACACTTCACACCTCCAACATGTATTCTACAGGTAACTTACAGATAACACTTCACGTCTCAAACATGTGTTCTATAGGTTACTTACATATAATGCTACACATCTCCAACATGTGTTCTACAGGTAACTTACAGATAACACTTCACACCTCCAACATGTGTTCTATAGGTAACTAACAGATAATGCTACACATCTCCAACATGTGTTCTACAGGTAACTTACAGATAACACTTCACACCTCCAACATGTGTTCTATAGGTAACTAACAGATAATGCTACACACTTCCAACATGTGTTCTACAAGTAACTTTCAGATAAAGCTACACATCTCAAACATGTGCTCTACAGGTACTTAACAGATAATGCTACACACCTCCAACATGTGTTCTACAGGTAACTTTCAGATACAGCTACACATCTCAAACATGTCTATTACAGATAATACTTCACACCTCCATATTTTATATATCCAGTATTTTAAACAGTGTATTAAATGCAGTATTCATGTTAAATCAGGATTTAGACCTCAGACCAGACAAAACAACAGTGAAGAGGTAGATGAAGAGGAATATGCTGATGATTTTAACTTACAGATAATGCTACACAACAACAACATGTGTCCTACAGGTAACTTAAAGATAATGCTACTCATCTCCAACATGTGTTCTACATGTAACTTACAGCTAAAGCTACACATCTCAAACATGTGTTCCACAGGTACTTAACAGATAACACTTTACACCTCCAACATGTGTTCTACATGTAACTTAAAGATAATGCATCACATCTCCAACATGTGTCCTACAGGTAACTTACAGATAATGCTACACATCTCAAACATGTGTTCTACAGGTACTTAACAGATAATGCTACACACCTCCAACATGTGTTCTACAGGTAACTTACAGATAATGCTACACATCTCAAACATGTGTTCTACAGGTACTTAACAGATAATGCTACACACCTCCAACATGTGTTCTACAGGTAACTTACAGATAAAGCTACACATCTCAAACATGTGTTCTACAGGTAAATTACAGTTAATGCTACACATCTCCAACATGTGCCCTACAGGTAACTTACAGCTAAAGCTACACATCTCAAACATGTGTTCTACAGGTACTTAACAGATAATGCTGCACACCTCCAACATGTGTTCTACAGGTAACATACAGATAAAACTTCACATTTCAAACATGTGTTCTACAGGTAACTTACAGATAACACTTCACACCTCCAACATGTATTCTACAGGTAACTTACAGATAACACTTCACACCTCCAACATGTGTTCTATAGGTAACTTACAGATAATGCTACACACCTCCAACATGTGTTCTATAGGTAACTTACAGATAATGCTATACACCTCCAACATGTGTTGTATAGGTAACTTACAGATAACACTTAACACCTCCAACATGTGTTCTACAGGTAACTTACAGATAACACTTCACACCTCCAACATGTGTTCTATAGGTAACTTACAGATAATGCTACACAACTCCAACATGTGTTCTACAGGTAACTTACAGATAATGCTACACACCTCCAACATATGTTCTACAGGTAACTTACAGATAACACTTCACACCTCCAACATGTGTTCTACAGGTAACTTACAGATAATGCTACACACCTCCAACATATGTTCTACAGGTAACTTACAGATAACACTTCCCACCTCCAACATGTATTCTACAGGTAACTTACAGATAACACTTCATACCTCCAACATGTGTTCTATAGGTAACTTACAGATAATGCTACACATCTCAAACATGTGTTCTACAGGTAACTTACAGATAACACTTCATACTTCCAACATGTGTTCTATAGGTAACTTACAGATAATGCTACACACCTCCAACATATGTTCTACAGGTAACTTACAGATAACACTTCACAGAACAAACGTGTTTTAATTTTTTGGTGAGATATATGCAATTAGAGGAACATTACATTGTTCATAAAAGTTTGTCATTTAAATGTTACGAAAGCTCTGCATTCTAATGCTGTAACCATTTGAAATATTTGTGACCATCAAAAACCATTTTTAATACATTGTATACTGTCAAAACATCAAAATTACACAACATTTAACCCCATAATCCCTTTAGTATGTAATACATGCCAGAGTATGCAATCTATATTGGTCGTAAAACTTTAATTGTGGTCCTCAAACAAGTATTCCAAAGCATTCTCTCTTGAAGTGTCTTAACTGCCACACCCCTCCTTTTAAAAGACATCTTCTGTGGTTTCAGAATACAGGGACGACCAGAGTTATTGTAAGAAAGATGGACTGCCAACAATGAAAAAGAAAGTCATGCTTCTGTATCATCCAGACTCAGACAAACACAGTGTGGCAGTGAACAGTTTAGTAGCATGTTTGGAGAAATTCAATGTACAGGTTCATGGAAAGCCTGAAATATATTTCCAAAACTGGAGGGACTTTGCCGAGAAAGCTGGAGAAGGCTATGATGATGTGATTATTGTTTTGTCTAGTGGATTAATTGAATTGTGTGAATTATACAGAAAAAGGAAATGCAGTGTTGGTAATGATTTAGTGGAGAGAAAAAGATGGAATGAATTAATTGGGCAGAGACATGGAGAGTATATTCCGTGTGTAGTGTTAGACAAGCTCAGGAGTCTCCTGCAGGATAAATGTTGTAATGTGAGAACACATTTTGTAACATTTTGTGATACAGATATTGATGAAGATAGGGACACAGTCTCTGGAAACATTTTCTGTGACACAGTCAGCATATATAATAGCAGTGATAATGTCTCTTTACATTGTGACACAGTCTGTACACTCCACAGTAGTGACACAGTCTGTGCACATGACAACAAGGACACAGTCTATGTACATGACTGCAATGACACAGTCTATGTGCATGATGAAGAGAAATTTGACTGTGTAACCAATGATATTAAACACAGTTCATGCCATAAGGTAGAAAATGACTGTAAAGGCTCTAATCATAACATATACGATATCAATGATTTTAAAGATAGAGATAATTTTATGGCTATGCATTACAGTAATAATGAGTCAGTCAAATTATTTAATTCACAAAACCACAAGGATTTCTTGGAGTTTTTGAAACACCACACCTTTTTAGATTCAAAACTTAGTTACCAGCATACAATTTCTGCAAAAGTTTTGAAATATTTATTGCTTGCCGAGTCATGCACTGACGTTCAGGCAAATATGCAATCCCTTTCATTATTGTATGTTTTAAGAAATTTGAAATAACTCCTGTATTAGTAATTATTTGAATAAATCTGGGTCATAATATAGCATGACCTTGGATAAGTGTATGTTGATTGTTAGGTGGTGTTAAGTCTGTTTTAAATAGTTTACACTCTCTGATTAATATTAGATGCTGTAGTGCAGTGGTACCATGTTCTCCTTCAGATTCCAGCATCAAGGGTTTGATCCCCGCCAGTACCATGTGTCATTAAATTCTGACCAGGGATTTGGAGATTCACAGAAGTGATAAGTTCTATGCTTAGTTGTGCATGGTCCATGTTTAGGGTCACTAGGTTAAAGGCCAAGGTCACAGTGGCTCAAGATAGTAAATTTGTGTGTTCACTAAACTTCCAAAACCCCTGCCCAGAATTGATTGATATTTCACAGAAGTGATGAGTACCATGCTTAGTTGTGAGTTGTGTATGGTCCATGTGTTAGGTCAAAGGTCAAGGTCACAGGGGCATGAGATAGTTAAATCTTGTGCGGCTTAAATCTCCAAAACCCTTTGTCACCATTTAATGATATTTTACAGAAGTGATAGTTACCATGCCTAGTTGTGCATGGTCCATGTTTCGGGTCACAGTGTCAAAAGTCAAGGTCACAGTGGCATGAGATAGTAAATTTGTTGTGCTCTTTATCTCCTAAACCCCTGGTCACAATTTAATGATATTTTGCAGAAGTATCATGCCTAGTTGTGGATGATCCATGTTTTAGGTCACCAGGTCAAGGTCACAGGGGCTTGACATAATAAAATCTTGTTACAGAAGTGATCATTACTTTGTCTTTAGTTGTGCAGGTCCAATTATTTAAGCATCAAATGTTACATTTATTTTATATACTGTGTCAGTGGGGTGTTCAGGTGGTATTCACACCCTTCAGTGATAGTTCTAGTTTTGTTCTGAAATTAATTGAAAAAAAAAAAAAATCAGATTTCCTTAAAGCATTAGATCTAGTGTATCTGACATGATTTTGAACATTTTCGAACAAGTCATTACACCTTCATATGGTAATGGTTCATGACTTTAGGCCACATTGAAATATTAGGTATGTGTATTGTTTATATGTATCTAAATGTGCATCCTTCATTAAATAAAGATGTTATTATTATTATTATTATTATACTCGAAATCCCAAGACCTCCAGCTGATTCAGCTCACGAGTCCGAGCACTGCTACCTGACTCTATGTGAAAAAGTCTGCAGTTTCTTCTAGAGGATGGGACACTAGTACTGGTCATCACGGAGAAAATTTTTCTCTTTTAAAAATACAGTCAAACTTGTATTAAGAGACCGCCCAAGGGAAAGGCCAAAACCGGTCGCTTAATGAAATGGTCTCTTAATACAAAGCATCACCTGAGACGGCAACCGTTTTCCATAAAAATCGTTCTTATGTCACGTGGTAATTTTCTAAAAATAGCAAAAATGTTAGAACATGAAAGTACCTAAAGTCGATAAATATCACGTGTGGACATAAGGATGGACGACAATCCTTTGAGATTTGACACCTTCGTGTCTAATTGGGACGTAAAATGCGACTTTAAAGCAGTCAGTTTCCATAGAAATAATCTGTTTGCACATAAATGGTCGCCTAATACGAGCAAAAGAACGATTACTGGTCGCTAATTACTGGTCGCTGGTCGCGTTAGACAAAAGTCGTTTAATGAAATAGCAAAACAGTGAGAAAACGCTCGGGGGGGATTCAAAAGCGGTCGCTTAAGACAAAGGTCGCTTAAAACACGTGGTCGCGTGGACAAGTTTGACTGTACAGTCAAACCTGTCTTATTCAAGCACACATGGGAAGCTGAAATTATGGTCTTTCAAGACAGGTGGTCTCTTAATTCAGGATAAATTGCTATCATCTTATATAACAAGGGAGGAATATATAGTGGTTTCATATGTAAGGTAGTTGCTTAACTCAGGTGGTCACAAGGGCAGGGTTGACTGTATCTGAATTTCTGTTTTAACAGTTGGTCAACCTCATGGAAAACAACAACAAAACACCTTTGGCCTTCATGGTGCACTTCCAACTCCTTGTTGGATATTTATGCTTTCTTTCATAAATTATCAGAATGACTGGAGAGAGTAGACTTCCTTTGTGTGATCAGACCCATAAGTGTTTTTCCTTGCTGACCCTTGTCAAGTTGAAAAGCATTGAGTAAAAACAGTTTTTAGCTCAACTTTTTGAAGAAAAGAGGAGCTATCCTACTCACCTCGCGTTGGTGTTAGTGTCACACCTTGGTTAAGCTTGTCACACCTTGGTTAAGCTTTTTGTACCATCCCATTTTATTTCAAAGCCATTAGAGGTATTGCTTTGAAACTTACCATACTTGAATATCATCATAACCTTCGTCCACAGACTAAAGATCATAACTCTGTCAAGGTTTTTGTAAGGATTATGGCCCTTTTTCGACTTGCATTGAGCTTGGTTAACTTTTTTGTACCACCCCACTGTATTTAAAAACCATTACAGATATTGCTTTGAAACTTACCGTACTTGTTTACCATCATAACCTCCATCCACAGAAAAGAGTACATAACTCTGTGAAGTTTTTGTTAGATTTACGTTCCTTTTTTTGACTTAGAAAATACATTGAATAGGGGTAAAATCCACTAATGGACTTAACCCTTTGAGATATTGTTTTGAAAATTGGAATACTTGTTTATATCATTAACCCCATCTGTAGGCATGTGAAGGTAACTCTGTCAAGGATTTTAAAACAAGAGCTGTCAGTAGTACAGCACACTTGACTTTTCCAAGTGCTTGCAAATAAAACAAAATTTTGTCAGTAAAATATCTTGCTGCTTGTGGACCTTGTTTATACACATCCTTGGTTTTTACTGACAAAATTTAGAATTTACTGATTTAGTAACATAAATTTATTGATAGGATAACAATAGAACCATGTTCAATTCACTCTAAAACAATGTTTACATAAATGCCTTTCTTTCGTATTCAAGTTGTTTCTTCAAGAAAAAGAGTTACCAGAAAACCTTTCTTGTTTTTTGCAATATCATTGAAAAAATACTGCGCTAGGTTTCTAATACGTACCTATCAATTTAAAAAGCAAAGTTATGTTTCTAGTTCAAATAAAGGTCATTTCTGTCAGTAAGTCATCTTTCTTTATGAAAATGAGAGTGATTTGTAAATGCAATCCCCAGGGACTTTAAACAGAAAAACTGTCATTTCAATAATAAGATGGCAGTTTTACAAATTGATCTTATATTACTGCCACAATTTTGGGGACAAATATCACCAAGGGGGTCATGTATATTCAAAAACATTATCTTGTTTCCCACCGTGAGTTTATATCTAAACAAGAGTTTAAAATCCCAAGATAACACAAATCCTATTGTGTTTGACATGATACTTAAAGCCAACCAAGATGTATTTTTGATGTAATCTTTGACAGTAGGTCCTTTAAGGTGAGCCACTGTTATCAATGGTTTAAATACTTGGAAAGATAAGTCTGTACAAAGTTTTAAACAGGTCACTGTTTTATTGAAAACTTAAGTGTAAACAAGGCAGATAAGAACAACTATCTATTGCAAAGCATTGTACAAAAGATACAAAAGAATGCAAAGATTTGCAACAAAAAAGGAAAAAATGAAGAAAAAAAAACAAGGTGTTTATTTTCGTTCCCAACTGAAGAATTTGTAAAGAAATGCCTCAGTTGATAAACAAGTACAAATGTACTCTGATCGTGGTTTCTGATAGCTAAGTTTGTCTTCTTTAGTATCTTCTATTTTTACAATTTATTTTTATTTGATTATAGAGCAACAGGAACCAAACACAGATACATACATCCAGTTACAGAATATTAGTGTCAAATCTATTCTTACAAAAAAAAACGAAAACAAAGAAAAAACCTCTTTATTCAAATAAAGTTTTTAAGTTCTTTTGTTTTTGAAAATAGAGTTCTACCTATTACTTTATTGACATACTCATGCAGTTAGTGTATGTAAATTACAGTCAAACATGTGTTAAAGACAACCTCTGAATAAAGACCACCCTGCAAATACAGACCAGCAGGGAGACCACAGTGCACTATTCCTCTATAATTGAAACACCTGTGAATAAAGACCATCATGCAAATAAAGACCATATCTGTAGCTTCCCAACAGTGGTCTTTGTTCACAGGTTTGACTGTATATATTCCAACTGTAAATATTGAAATATGTGGAGATATATGCTTATTTGGAAATTCACATTTATATTCTGTAACTGAGCAGCTTTGATTGTTAAAACAAAACCAAAAAAATATTTGAATTTATAAATCTTTTGTAAATATAATCTAACGATGTATTATATAAAAAAATAACAAATATGTACACGTGTAAATATAGGTATCAAAATTGGAGACAACAGTTTTTGAGCAACCATAATTAAAGCAATGGAAGTAAAGTGTGAGTTATTCTTTTGAAGGTATCATTACACCTCTCCAAAAACACCTACCTCACAAAGACAACATTTTTAACTCCAAAAACATACATTTCTTGGGTTACCTTGAGGAATAGGATGGTCATTTTTGAGAGGGATGTAGTCACAAATGATTTTTGCTATATTCAAAGTGTAAAGACTTTTTGGGAATTTTACTTTTTCTATGAGTAGGGGCCTATGAGTCATTGCTCTTTGTGATTTATAGTGGTTTCTTTGAAGGGTAATGTTAAAGTAAAATTTGTACATGACTTGTGATTTTGTGAAACAATGTCTTTGTAATTTGGTGTAAGACATGCCTTTGGTGATAGGAGAACAAATTTAAGATCCTGTACAACTAATGCAAAGACCAAAAGATATATGTTATAATGTTATGCACGTTATACATGCTAAAAGAATTAACTTCTGACATGTGCTTTACATCGTATCACAAAATAAGAAAATGATATGGCTGAACCCATAAATACAATAAAAACAATACTGTCCCTAACTCACTGTAAAATTGCCTGTATTGAGCATAAAAGGAACACACTGTTGTCTTCTAACAATCAATTCATACTATACAAATCATTGCTAGAATAAAATAAACAACATAAGATTTCATCTTAAATATTGAAGACACTGTAAGTAAATGAAATATTTGCAAAAACAATTATGAAGTCCTGTGTAAAAATAAGATTTGTATGTACACTATAGAATATTTAACATGTATATACATGCACAAACATAAAGATCAACATTGTCATAAAATAAAATCCTGTTTGATGTCACCCTCCACATAAATGATGTATAATAATAAATTGGGCATGCCACACGACCAATTTATAGTAGTAAATGTATCAAAATGAACATTAACCTACTTAGTGTTTGAAATTATTTTTCCTAAATCAGCATTTTTCCCCTAGTTACTGCCTTGGGATATAATTATTGATTTACCGAAGTTAAAATGCAGCGAATGCTGCACTGCGATTTGACAAAAATAATTTCAGACACTCCATGTGATTACGCTCATAAACCTTAGATATCTCTTAAACTATTGAAGCAATTTTAATAAAAGTTTGCACTGAATCTCGTTTATCAACTCTGTGTATAAATTTGAACTTTTTTTATTAAAGAACTTGTACAAAATTTTCATTAAATAAGTGCATGATAAAGTCAGAAGATATTTTAGGTTTATGGGGGTTCACAAGGACTTCAAACTTTTTATACATATTTCTGACAAAATTTTTACATGGATCAAGAATGTATACAAATCTGGTAGAAAAAAATACAAAACAATATGGACGGAATGAACTATTTTTAGATGAGGTAAATTGTTAAAAGATTGTCATTTACAAAACGTTTAAGGATTTATTGAAACATGGTCATAAGTTCTATTTTATGTACAGTTAGAACTGTGTTAGATGCCACCTCTATCAAGCAGTCATCTGTTTTAAACAGCCTATACTAATGTACTGTCTATTACACCTCCCAAAAAAGCAACAACCTCCCCAAAAAGACACAGTCAGTTTCTTTCTTGTTATACTTAAAATTGAAAGGAATGGTTTCCCATTCAGGACTTCCATATTTCAAGAATTTAAATTAAATAGCATCATCTGCTGTTGGAAGTGGTCTGGGATTTGCTTTTCAGCCAACGGTTTAAATCTTTCTACAAGCGATGTCAGATCTACGGATTTCATGTCTTTGCCACAAAAGTCGTACACAAAACTGTTTTCTTGTGTTAAGAATGGATGATCTGTAAAAAATGTCTGCAAACTTTCTCTTTGATTGTTCAGTGCCACAATATGAATGGTAACATCTGTGGGTCTCGGATCTTGTTCCGTTAAATTGCGCATTTTTTCAAGAGCGATACATGGTATAATCTCTTGAGTGACAAGCAAATGTTTTGAATGAATAGAATACTGATGACAAAGTTCGACCAAGCCTTCTGAAACAATTAACACAACATTTTGAAACTTTACAAAGGCCGACTCTGCGAAGTCTTGCCAGTTTTCTGTTGCTGTACTTTTCAACGAAATGCCATATTCACTGGCTAAAATCTGTGAGAATATGTCCACTTTATCGTTATGGTCTTGGTTGTTTGCATCATGGTGGTATAACAACATCACTTGGTGTTTATTACTTATGAATACTGATTCAGCATGTCTCTTTTCTGCATACTGATAAGCCCTTGGCTGGGTACATCCTGACACTAAGCCTCTTTCTGGATGATTGTTTGTGAATTTTGTCTCAATGTTTACTGTTTGCATTTGTTCAATATTTGTTCGCTCCATCAGTGACTGATCTTCAGGGTTACAATCCAACAAATCAGTATTATTTGTTCCTGGAAGAAAATTAAGTGCATTTTCACAGATACATGTATACCTCTCTGTTACCTATATTGAACTTGTGTCCTTGTATTTAAACAATTTTCTCTTGAGTGGAAAGATAACATGTTATTGATGTTATTTATAATTGTCATAATTTTAGTCCTGCACTGGGATTATAGTAAACATTTGTATTTGAGCTGTGTGTCCATGCAGACATATAACATATAATTTTATGTGCCATATTACAATTGTTTCAATTTAAATGAAACTTTTTAGAAATTCTTGTTAAAGTGACATTATGCCCAACTTACTGCACATAGTGTATTTTTGGTGATATTTTTATAAAAGCAATTTTCGATTGCTGTGCATTTAAATGTGTTAAACTAATGATAATGCCGCATTCGTATTTGAAGTTGGTGCTTTAGAAATAAACAAGAGCTGTCCCTCACAAGTGACGAATACCCCCGAAAGAGGTGTCTCACAGTCTGTGTCCTCTCCATGTGCTCAAAAAATGTGGTATGTAATTTTAAAATCCTTCCATGCATGACAGAGTTACCATGCATACAGTATTCCATTACTTTTAAACACTAAGTGTGACCTTGACCTTTGAGGTAGGGACATGGGTCATGCATGCGACACATCGGCTTGATGTGCTGAACATTTGTGCCAAGTTATTTTAAAATCCTTCAATGCATGACAAAGTTACAGTCTGGACACAAATGTATGCATATATATATACAGGATTCCATTACCTAAAAACTCTAAGTGTGACCTTGACCTTTGAGGTAGTGACGTAGGTCATGCACACAATACGCCGTCTTGATGTGCTAGACATTTGTGCAAAGTTATTTTAAAATCCTTCAATGCATGACAAAGTAACAGTCCGGACACGAATGTGTAAGTGGGGACGCACAGACGGATGGTGCAATTTTAATATGCCACCCTTCCAGTGCATAAAAAATTGGACTAATAAAATAATAGTTCTTTTCTACGCAGTGATCTCCCTTGTTTTATTGTTGTTGGTGGTAGAGATTTCGGCAGTGGAAGAGAAGCAACTCCTGCATGCAGTTGTTGTTTTTTTTTTATTGACTTTCCCAGTCAGAATAGGAAAAGTAATTTTTGGAAAGTTATTATTTCGTACTGGTATCAGGAAGAGTTTGGTGTATTGGGTTAAAAGCTTTTATTTCCTCTACCCTTTTCACACACACCTATTTCAGCTGGATTTTTACTTGAAAAAAATGTGCATAATTTGACTTTAAATACAGAACTCTTAATCAATAGGAGGGTTATATCTCTCTTTAAGTTTTAATTTATTAATACATGTACTTATCCTGCATTACTCATTGCTCAATTTAAAACAAAAGTTTATACAAATAACCAGAGAACACATCTTCAGTGATCTCCATGTTATCAATTATCTCCATGTTATCAATTATCTCCATGTTATCAATTATCCTCTAAAAACTAACAGATTTATGACCCTTTAAAATTTGAGGCGCTCTTGTACTACTACTAATTTCAATTAAGGGTGGACGTCAACAAACTTAAACAGCACTTCACATACAGTTCTGCATATACACATGAAACTTCATATAACTGAAAAAATAAAGAACAACGGTGCTTTATAATCTGAGACCTAGATTAAGTTTTTCACACAGGGTTATTAGTGATAAGTAATTCTGACATACCATTCACTAAAGGGTCAGAATGAGGAGCATCCGTTACTTCTTTGGGAGTTGTTGTCGGTAGATCTATTTTCTTTTCGTTTCAAACACTGACAGATGATGAATATCACTGTGGTCACTATGACAACAAAAGCAACAGCTCCAACTATTCCCAGTATTGTTTCTATATCATCTTCTGCAGGTTTCTTTTCATCATTTGATCTTTTTGATAAAACTGAAAATTTTAAAGAACATATCCAATGAGCAAACTATAAATACAAGTAGGGCCGTTGAAGGAATTTGTAAAACTATCGTATCTCCCCAATTTGTTTGAAGTCCCAGCAGTTTTTACCAAAAACTTCATGCAACAGTTTTATACAAATCGTCTATTTTGCAGTTGCAAAGGTTTTGTACAAGTGCTTTTTTTTTTTTTTTTATTTTTTTTTTTAAAAAAAAAATTTTTTTTTTTTAAAAGCCTTCAACTTTTGCATATATCAATCAGCATGTTTCCCAAACTGCTGCGCCCATGTATGATATATGCTTAGCCTCCAGCTCCACTCAAATAATGGCCCTCATCCATCACTTAAGCTATGATGAGGGGACATTTAGCAGTTACAATAGTTTTGCACCAAACCTAAATTTTGCAGTTACATCAGGTTAGCCCCAGTCCTTCATTTTGCAGTTACATTAATTCTGCAGCAATTCTTCATTTTGTCTTTACAAATGTTTATTGTGCTAAAAGGCATGGACAAGCAAACTTTAGCTGACCAATAATTTCCCCATCAATACAGTTGAATTTTTCTGTATAATGTTCAAATCCTAGATGAAACAAGAGCTGTCCCTCACAAGTGATGAATGCCCCCGAAAGAGGTGCCTCACAGTCTGTGTCCTCTCCATGTGCTCAATAAATGTGCTATGTAATTTTAAAATCCTTCCATGCATGACAGAGTAATCATGCATACAGTATTCCATTACTTTAAACACTAAAGTCTTTGAGGTAGGGACTTGGGTCTTGCCTGGACACATCCGCTTGATGTGCTAGACATTTTTGCCAAGTTATTTTAAAATCCTTCAAAGCATAATAAAGTTATAGTCTGGACACAAATGTATGCATATATACAGGATTCCATTACCTATAAATTCTAAGTGTGACCTTGACCTTTGTGGTAGGGATGTGGGTCTTGCACGCGACACGTCGTCTTGATGTGCTAGACATTTGTGCCAAATTATTTTAAAATCCTTCAATGCATGACAAAATTACAGTCCGGACATGAATGTGTGCTTATATGCATATATAGAGGAATCCATTACCTTCAAACTCTAAGTGTGACCTTGACCTTTGAGGTAGGGACGTGGGTCTTGCACGCGACACGTCGTCTTGATGTGCTAGACATTTGTGCCAAGTTATTTTAAAATCCTTCAATGCATGACAAAGTTACAGTCTGGACACGAATGTGTGCATACACTCAACAACTTTTCTAAGTATACACCTCAATTATGTGTCATATCAAAATCATTTTGAAAGATACGGTCATGAAATTTTGTCAACAAATTATTGGATTCATTCTCTCAATACTCGATATAAAGTTAATGAGCATGGATGGTGATTTCATTATCTCAGAGAGTTTACATCACCACACCCCTGAATGTGAAATTCACAAAACTGTAAATTCTGATGATCCTTAATTTCTTCTAAATTATTTAGAACAGTAAAGTTTTTGTTAAAAAACGGTTTCTGGTACCAATTTCAAATATTCCGCTTTCATAAAAATATCCTCTCAACACTAAATTCATTGACGGAGTTGATCTGTCTAACCGTAATAAGATTTTCCTTTCACATGCATTTATCCAACAAACATCATCAATTGGATCAATTGGATCAATTGGTTCAATACAGTGCTGTATTTTCTCCAAAGTGACGTTTTCACACCACAAACTGACCATTAGAGATTCATGAGAAGTACCAAATACCCTTTCTTGAAGACGATAACGTTCAAGCCACGAATGAGTTAAAAAAAACATTTGGGTACTCATTTTGCATCAAATCTTTTATCCGATCGAAGTGAAGTGGAGGATTAGTCAGGCAAAAGTCTCAAAATTCCTTTTTTCACTTTACATCTGCCCAAGAACATCTTCTTAAAGGATTTGAATGATAAAACATTGCCACATGTCTGCTAAATTTATGGTCGTGTGTTCAGCATATTGATGACAGTCTAGTAATTTTAACGTTTTTGTGACTTTTGAATATTGCGGTGATTGTTTTTACAGCGCTGCGTACCCATGAGTTTGGTACCTATCTTTATAAATTTGATGGAATGTTAAATATCAATCTTTGATCTTATGAATTTGAAATATTCATCACAATATCTTGAAAATTGAATAAACTACAATATTTCTTTTAGGTGTATACTTAGAAAAGTGGTTGAGTGTATATGCATATATAGAGGAATCCATTACCTTCAAACTCTAAGTATGACCTTGACCTTTGAGCTAGGGACGTGGGTTTGCACGCGACACGTCGTCTTGATGTGCTAGACATGTGTGCCTAGTTATTTTAAAATCCTTCAATGCATGAGCAAAGTTACAGTCCGGATACGAATGTGTGCATATATAGAGGATTCCATAACCTTCATACTCAAAGTGTGGCTTTGTTACCTTTGAGGTAGGGATGGTGGGTCTTGCACGCGACACATCGTCTTGATGGGCGTGTTTGACGGTGTTCCAAGTTATTTTAAAATCCTTCAATGCCCGAGGGGGGGGGGGCCCAGAACCTGAAAATTGGGAGGGGGGGGGGGGGGGGGGGGGGGGGAGGAAGGGGGGGGGGGGGGGCGGGGGGGGGTTTTTTTTTTTTTCCTTCCTTTGGGGCATAAAAATCAATATGACAGAATTTCACCAGAACAAATATGTGGGGGGGGGGGGGGGGGGGCGGGCGGCCAGAGGGGGGGGGGGGGGGGGGGGCACTTAATTCTCAACTCATTAGATACAAAAATTCACAACTAGTCTCAATTTAATAACGCAAATTGATTAAATCCCATTTCTCTGGTTGGTGTGGGTTTGTTTTTTTGTGTAACTCATGATTGATTAGTAGTCTCTGAATTTAAAAATTTGAAAAGATAAAACCTTACACAAAGTTACCCAAAAAAAAACACCAAACACTGTACAACTCAGAATCTGATACATTAAACCTGAGGCGCTAAATGTATACTTGCCTGTGAATGTCTTACTTGGATACTTAAAATAGTAAGAGTCGTAGTCACACATATCCTCTATATCGAGTTTATATAACCTTTCAGATTCTCCTGGATTCTTACACTCCATGTAGAGCTGAAACACATGTAAACCTGCATGTACTTTAATTACATAAAGTGGCTTGAGGTGAACAAACAAGCATGTCACTATTGTGTTTAACTTTGGGTTAGCTAGGGCTATTGAGTCTTATTTCAACTCAAAGCTAGTGCTATCGAGATTTATCAGTGTTATCAATGCTCTTGTGTTGCTCTACAGCCACTTCCTGACTTTCTCAGAATTTAATATACATACTGCACATTTCAAAATACCATGTTGTTTGACTGTTTGTAGCCTATCAATTGTATACAGGTAATGAATATAGGCGGAGCTACATTTTACACAGTACGGAGGTCCAGTCAGACAAACTTTGTCTCTGTGTTAGAATACTGCATTTGACCTCTACACAACCACATACATAGGTCATTGACATATTTACTAAGAAATAATATAAACCAGTCATATTATGTATGGCCTTCCATAATGATTATGTACATGTAGCTAAAATTTAGCTCAACTTTTTCGATGCTTATAATAAACTAGCAGTAGATCTAGTATTTTTTTTTAAACCACCACCACTTTAGTGAAAGTTAAAAAAAATGACATGTACTTAGTCAGTGCGTAAGTGTTACAGAAACACAACAGTGCAACAATTGGTAAAATGTTAAAACAGAGAACAAACTGTTATTTTTATGAAGTTCACACAAACCTGTTATGGTTATTAAATCAATGCATTTTTGTGAATTTTCATTACCTGTAGTCCATTTATCTCTTCGTTTCAAAACATTGCTAGAATATGTAAATCACTGAATAACAGAATCATCTGAGTACAAAAATGAACACAGCTTAAGTTTTTCGCATTGAATAAAATTAATGTCAATTCAAGCGTGAAAACAACAATAAGGAAATCAGTTGTCAATTCTGCAATAAACAATGTTTTGATGCAAAGACTGGTATGACATCATACACGACATCAGTTTGTGTCTTATGAAGTACATGTACATGTCTGCATAAAAGACAGCCAGTCATTTATATTTTTTCTGTGATACATGTATTTGATCATATTAGAATTGAAATGATAACCTTTAAGCCTTTTCCTTACCATCTAATAAATACAACTTTTTGGTGTTCAGTTGCTTAGCTTGTTAATTAAACAATGGGATATTACAGTGAAATTTGCTTTATCTGCCACCTGATCACAATGACATCCTGTCTAATCCAGCACTATTTCATGGTTCCAGTGGCTATTTTCACAAGAAACAAACCTGTTTTAACAGACAACCTGTTTTAACAGACACTCTGTTTTATCCGACTACCTGTTTTAACCGACACCTTGTTTTAACTGACACCCTGTTTAAAATGACACACTGTTTTAACAGACACTTTGTTTTATCCAACATTATTTCATGATCCTAAGACGTGTCATAGACAGTTTTCACTGTATTTCTTCAGTGCAGGTAACAAGGGTTCAGTTAATCTTTGTCAATATCTTTTAGTAAATGACACAGTTAAGAGACACAGTAAAGATTTTGTTTAGAAGTTTTTAAAGTAAATGAGTGTTGTTGTTTAGAAAATTTACACTATCTGTTAAAAATTAGTAAGTTAATTCTACATACTGTCACATTACATACAGTTACAGTGTTTAACCCAAGTTGAACCTCCTCTGATGTTATGTTTATTTCACCGTTACGTATAGCATCATGGTTCACAGTCTGAAATGAAAGATTACTGATTACTTTGTATTACAGTCGACCTTTGTCAAGGTAAAGGTCATGTGATCATGATACGAGAATTATGACATGTCATCAGTGTGGACTAATTGTTTTAATATTTGATGCTTTAATTATTAGACCTGCACAATTTAAGGCTTCTGTGAAGTATCATTAAATTCTTACCAGGGGTTTTGGAGATTAAAAGCACACAAGATTTTACTGTATCATGAAATTCTGACCAGGGGTTTTGGAGATTTAGCATCCACAAGATTTTACTATTCCGAGCCCCTGTGACCTTGACCTTTGACCTAGAGCCCCGAAACATAGATCATGCACAACTAGGCATTGTACTTATCACTTGTGTGAAGTATTATTAAATTCTGACCAGGGGTATTGGAGATTTAGTGTCCACAAGATTCCTTCTACAGATGGACGGACGGACAGATGGACAGACAAGCTGAATCCAGTATACCCCCCTTACACTTTGTGTTCAGGGGTTTAATATTATTGACTCATATTACTGGGGGCAACATGTTGAAAATAATACAATTAAAACGCAAAAGTAAAAACAACTCAAACAAGCCACCATTGAACTTACAATTTCAATGAGAGGTACACTGCTATTCCGTTCATTGACAATATCTATTGTAGCATGATCTAAATAAGGCGGTACATTCGTCAAGTTGATTTCCAATTTCTTGTCAATGTAGTTCCAATGCAATTCTGGATATCCATGATGCTTGACGTAACATGCACATTGTCTGTAAGGATGGTAATCTAAAATGTAAATTTTAAGTAATTGTGAACTGCTTACATTTAAAGTCCCATGATCACAATTACAAGTAATTCTTATTTTATCAAGAAAGATGTCTTACCAGAGGAAATGACCTTTATTTGTACCAAAATCATTCCTAACTTTGCTTTTTAAATCGATGTATATGTTGGAAATATAGTGCAGTAATTTTTTCAACGATGTTGCAAAAAATAAGAAAGTCTTTCTGGCAACTCATTTTCGTGAAAAAAATGACTTGAACACGAAAGAAATGAATATGTCAACATTGTTTTAAAGTGAACAGAACACTGTTCTATCATTATCCTATCAGTACATTTATTTTTCTATATCAGTAAAATCGATGTGATCCTGGGACTTTAAAACATTTGAAATTATTACAATTACAACAGTGTTTCTTAAATTGTCAGTTATTTAGGCTTAGGAATTTATACTCTGGTGGACTCCTACCATGAAAATTTCGCTGAAAAACTGAACATTGTAAAGGACAGGTTACGTTTTTAATGAGATAAACAGGCATCGTAAAAAATTCAAAATGCTGTCTACTAATGTGTCTGATTAGAAACTGGGTGTGAAGTTTGGGTACAGAGTCACTCTGTATGGAAATAACATTTGGACTTTAATGATATTTTTTGCTTCTTACTTTGTCTCAAAGAACCTAAATGACAATTATAGTTTTATGATTTTGACCCGTCTTATATGACAGTAATACCAAAATGATGCTGATTTTAAGGTAAAGTCTGGGAGAGTCTTTTAGATAACCTGACTTATAGTTGAAAAAATACATTGGTGATTAGTTGATATACATGTGAAGTGTACAGAGAATGCGGCAGATAATATCACAATGGTAACTTTCAGAAAAAAAGCCCACCATGTCAACATAAGAAATTTTTGTGTAACATAGCTTCTCACAATATACAATCTTACTTTTGGATATAGGATAGCTGTAATCTTTGGAACAATGTACATCAGTACCACATGGCCCTTTTTCCTCTGGTAGTGCGCGTAGTGACCGGCAGGGGCGACCCTGTCGTCTTTTATAGGTCCACAATTTGACAACGAGGCCAATGTTATCCACATCCAAAAGAGGCAGGCAGTCAAAATGAAACTTTGCAGTTGCTGGAGCCTAAAAGATAGAATATTACAAAGTGCATTTGAATTATTAACCCTGGTGGCACAAGTTTGCAAAGACAGGAACAAGGTGTTAACTATTCAAACAATATTGACCAGAGTTCAAACAAAATTCATCGTTGCTTACGTAATAGTCATTTACGGGATTTTGTTTTTCATGTGTAAATACTGGAAGTCGTAAACAACCTTTGTTACACGAAACTGTTGGTTACTGCCTGACGTTTAACGATTAAGTCAACACATACCGAACAATTCTCATCATAGGCCTTGTATCTGAACCCCTGCGGCTCAGAATCTGATAAGCCACCAGTCAGTTCAATCGATTAGCCACAGACGATAAAATTACATTGAATTATATAGGAAAATAATTTATACATCGATTAAATAAACCTTTCCCTTTACACTTCAATATTTTCCTTGATATGACATTAAAATTTATTTTAATGTCTTCCCAACGGTATTTAATATAATAGAATAAGTAAATATCTTCTTGTTTCAATTTCTTTTTAAAAAACTGCGACTAGTTTTCCTATATATTCTATATCCGTCTTTGGTCAAATTAAACGGAACAGCAGTTTTAACTCATGATATTGTATGGAAAAATAAAATCTTATTCTTTTTCCTTGATATTTTTGGAGAGTACATTTTATGTACATTATGAAGATATAAAATTTTACAGAATTAGATGAAATCTTCTTGCTTCAAAATTGTTTTGAAAATAGAGATTTTCACTATTTCCCGCGCCAGGTAGAAAAGTACAAGTGTAGTTGCATGTATTCAGCCTAGCGATCGTTGATGTTTAGTCGTGAATGAAATACATGTATAGCTTAATTTTTTCGAAGTGCCTATTAAATTGCAATTTAGAGGAAAATACTTTAAAACATTAAATTTGCTTTTTAGCAGCTTGATCATTAAGATGATTCGAATACATTATGAAATGACAACTAACAAGAATCGATTGCTTTCGATTATTGTCAAAATTGCGTACTTAGATGACATGGATTTTGAGTTTTAGAATTTTGACACGCGCGGTGTGTATTAATCAATGACACGTGCCTATGTTTAATTAAGGAAGAAAAACTTAATTCTCTCAATCATCATGGATCAAGCTTCAAAAAAAAACAGAGCGAGTTTGACTACAAAAAACTAAGTGAAGGCAACTTTTTGCCGATACATTTCCGAAAAGGAAGAAACAGTGTTACCACAAAAGTTTTACCGGAAACTTACTCAGTCGAAAGGATAATTACAAAAAAGACAACACCTGAGGTAAGTAACTTAAGTTACATGTACTGTCAAAAAATTTATTTAGAATGTAAAAGCTGAATCAATGATGAAAACTAAGTTTTAGCTCGACTATTCGGAGAATATGGAGAGCTATTACAGTCACTTGTGCGTCGGCGTCGGCGGTCGGTCCGTCGGCGTTGCTTCTTTGGTTAAAGTTTTGCCTGCTAAGTACTATCATGCACATATCTCAGTAACCACTTATGATATTGACTTGAAACTTTGTTCATGTCTTTATGGGTGTCATACAATCAAGTCAGATAACTCTTGTATAAATTTAGTACAAATTATGGCCCTTGTTTGACTTTGAAAATTTGGTTAAAGTTTTGCCTGCTAGGTACTATCATGCACATATTTCAGTAACCACTTATGATATTGACTTGAAACTTCATTAATGTATTATATATATTATATCTCTTTAATTTAAGGACAGTGTTTATTTCTCGTTTAACATTATAACATAAATTAAATGAATTTTTGCAAAAATTCGTATTTGTTTTATTCTTATAAGACATATATTAAGGAAAATAAACGAGCTAAAATTTAGGGAAATTGGTGAAGACTGACTTACATATTAAGCAATCTAAAATTGCACTTTGTAAGACATTTGCTGCTGAAATATGATAAGCTTTAGTAATAACACATGTTATTAGATTCGTCGCATAACTATCATATCTACAGAGCATATCTTTTTGCAGATAGCAGATAAATGCACTGCTGATTTTTATCAGTGATAAGTTAAACATCTGTGTCTCTTTGTAGAAAAGTCAATTTATATTATTTTTTGCACTGTTTCAGGGCGAATATTGTCTGGTGAAGTGGGAAGGGTATCACTTAAAGGATTCAACATTGGAACCCACAAGTCATTTATCCAATGAACTTTTGAATTCTTTCATATCTCCAAATGTGTATGGAATAACAACAAAAATCAGAAAACGAGAAAAACTCTTTTGTGCAAAGCGGTTGATAATTGACCACAGTAGGCGGTAACCTGATTGATATGAACAGTAGCTAATGCCAGATGTAGTCTCGTAGATGTTTCAGCAAGTGTATATTGCTAACTCTTTTACATTATCACTACATGTACTTGAAGAACATGTATTTGTATGTTTAATGATAATCTATATCATTTTTATATTTCTGTAAAACCATGAATATGGAATGACTGTACATATGTTATTAGAACCATCATCATGATACTTTAACAGAAATAAAATATAAGAGATACGATACTCTTGCTCCTTCCTTTAGTTCAGTGATATAAACTTGATGATTTTTGATGATATGTCCATTCGTCATTTTAAAAATTAAAAAATCACAAGAAAATTAATACTAAAAACTTTAGATGTAAAAATGTTTAATAGTAGGTGGAAAAAATGATGATACAAAAATAATTCCACATTAATTAAATTACATTTTATGTTACTTTACAAATTATTCAAAACGTCGCAAATAATTTTTTATAACCGAATGAGTGGACAGATGTAAGTTCTATCTATATACGAAAGTCTTAGTCACAGACCGCAATACAATATTCTTATCTGCGAGCTCCCGCCCGCTTATAATGAGTTCATGGACCTCCAAGGGAAGCAACAGTTATATCTGGGGGCGCTTACTGAAACGGAAAATACATGCTTATCTCCCCTGATAAATGATGAAAATAATTCGACATGATAAATAATGAAATATCTTTTTCCAAGTTAGTTTTACCGACTCATGTTTCCAAATTTCTAAAATGAGTACATCAAAATATATGATTGATTACGTATCAACAGAGCTACTCAACACAGCCATAATCGGTACAACTGGAAGACCGGAGAGGCGTCCCATAACTTACCGTAGTGGGGAGTTTAATTTTTCTGTTCCCAATTAGACGGAGCACTATACAAGAATCACTTAGATATTCTGGTCTGTCAAGGTCCGGATTAATATCATAAAATGATAAATTAATCAGAAATACTCTGGGTAACCTGTTTCCTGAAAGAAACAACAAAGAGAACACATGTGCAATTTACATATTTTGTCACAACAATGTATATCAATTGTATACCTTTCATACAAGCACTTTCTAACAATAAGACAAATTGACTTGTGATTTGTTTTTAAAAAAGTACGCCTTCAAATATTTAGACATTAGTCTTAAAATCAATTTCAAATGTATGCAGTCGTGATTTTACCATACTTTTTAACGCTCAAGTTCTTCATAGCATCTGCCGATAGTTTTAACACCCAAATAAAGGAAGCACGTGAAAAAATGGTTAAAAGTACCAATGTACGCTGGTAGCGCATGAATGGTCTGCAAACTCGCACTATCATCTGTTTGGTTCTGGCATTTATTCAATTTGGCTACATAATCATAATCTTTGGACAAAACACACAACTCCATAGATTTTTAAATTTAATACTGGGGTCTTGGCAAGTTCGCCAGGGGAGAAATCCCACGGTCGGCCAGGACTATAAACAATAAAAACAAGAGCTGTCCCTCACATGTGACAAATGCCCCCAAAAAGGTGTCTCACAGTCTTTGTCCTCTCCATGTGTTCAATGATTGTGCCATGTAATTTTAAAATCCTTCCATGCATGACAGAGTTACCATGCATACAGTATTCCATTACTTTAAAACACTAAGTGCCCCGGGGGGGGGGGGGGGGGGGGGGGGGGGGGGGGGGGGGGGGGGGGGGGGGGGGGGGGGGGGGAGGGAAGAAAAAAAAAAAAAAAAAAAAAAAAGAAAAAGAGAGGGAGAGAAAAAAAAAAATAAAAAAAAAAAAAAATTTAAAATATATAATTATAAAAGAGGGGGGGGGGTGGGGGGGGGGGGGGGGGGGGGGGGGGGGGGGTGGGGGGGGGGGGGGGGTTATTTTTTTTTTTTTTTTTTTTTTTTAATTAAAAAATAAAAAAAAAAAAAAAAAAATAAAAAAAAAAAAAAAAAAAAAAAAAATATTTTTTTTTTTTAATTTTTTAAATATGTTTTTGGTTTTGGGGGGGGGGGGGGGGGGGGTGGGGTTTTGTATTTTTTTTTTTTTTTTTTTTTTAATTTTTTTTTTTTTTTAAAAATAAAAGTTCGGGGCCAAAAAAAAAGGGGGGGGGCAGGGGGGGGGGGGGGGGGGGGGGTTTTCAATATGCCACCCTTCGGGGGCATAAAAATAAAACCCAGTAGCTAACAATTGTTTACAGACTTTACCGACATGTCCGTCTGTATAGTAAGTGGTGTGAGTGACGCAGCGACAGACCCGACTATTATTGTTTAAAGACATTGATAGGTTTTCGGAATAAAATCTATTCCGGTACGCTCTTCATATCTTCTGCAATATTTCAAAACTTCTGTATAAACGTATGATATATAATGTTACGTCGCTGTCAAATTGTTCTTTAATTTAAAAGTTAGGGATATTGCTCGGCTCTTCTTTTGTCGAAAACTATGGCTACGAAATATGGAAAATTATGTGTAATATTCATACCACTTAGAACATAATCCCACGAAATTTTTGCTCTGTACTGTCCGTCTATGAAGACAGGGTCGACACTGTGCCACATGTCGCTTTTTACATCTTTCAAGTCCTTTCCCGCCAGTCTGTCACATTCTGTAAATAATCCGTACATGAACATGTAAATTTTCATTATAGAATGACATGGCCTGAACTGTTCTCTATATGTTTTAATCGCAGAATACATATAATTACTGCACACGCTGTATAATATGTAACTTAAACGAATGAAATGTCATTCGAATGAATGGTGTCACATCCGGTTCTTTCACCTACTGCCATATACACCTAAACATACTTTTCGCAAATATTAACCAAAATCTTGATCAAAATATTGTTCTCTTGTTCACAAGCACAAAAGAACAGTATTCAACTCTAAAATTGTGAACTTTTTTCATATATCTTTCGTACAAAAATGTATCGATTTTATTAACTCTGATAAACTATGATGGTGTATTATTGATGGGTGCCTTTTAAGAAAGAGCAAACTACACCGCAGTTCTTTAGGTGCGAGCCCACAACCCCTGGACAAATATTCCGACTTATCTTTTCTACTGGACTGACATTTCTATTGCGGACAAACCAGACAAAGTCTTACCAAATCACCGTATACTTTTAAATAATGTTATTACTGCAATTTTCATATTTACCTGTCTTGTTATCTGACACTTCAAATTCAATATCTTTGCCAAATACCTGAAAATAAGGACGAACAGGTTAACATCGAAAACACACTTAGACAAAAAAATGCATCAGTGAAGTACCGGTATCATTTTAACTAGTGAGGATTAGATACGCCTTTCCAGGCCATCCTCGGTACCCAGGTTATTCATACCATTCATGAATATTCCGTAATAAACCGTGGGTTCCGACGATGTTCCAGGCAGATACTTTTCCTGTACAGAATCAGTGACATGATCGGCAGTGCACAATTCTACGATACGATCTTTTTCTCAATCTCGAGACGTTAATTTCATGTACTGACGGGAACTGACTAGATTTGCGGGAACAACGCCTAAGTTCCGACAAAATCAATTTATCTCCCCATACTTAGTTCAATAACCTATAAAAATATCTTTAGCACTTCTGTTCACAAGAACACAGTGTCACCGACCTTACTTAATTCTCAAGTCAAATTAAAATTTCGTCAAAAAGATCAGATGAAGTCATTGCAGCATGTTGAAAAAATAGAAATACTTTATATATTCATATATATTAAATGATGATGTAATCATACATTTGATGTTATTATTATTATCATCAAAACTTTAGTACAAATATTCAAGAAAGAGTTATGTCAGTGTAGTCAGTGCATGCTGTGACTTGTCGAACACGCTGATATACATGTATATGCAAAGCCCCTCACTCTTCTACATGTGCGGCTGGCCTCATAAAGGCTAGAGTGCATGAATTGTATAGGAAAGAAATGTTTATTTGCATATAATCCGTGCTGGGAAAAAAACTTTTAAACTAATGATGTAGATACCGGTATATCAGTAAGAAAAAAGAAGTATAAATATTGTTACGTAAGGCAAAATCGAAATGACTGCCCTACGACGCCATGTACAAAAACTTCAAGTTTATAAACAGTAATACAAATCGCATTTTCTGCCTACTTGAGTTAGAAAAGATTGCAAAGTTTGACACAAAATTACATAATGCTGTTGTAATATATAACAATGTAAGCGGATTTCGAACAAGAGATTCTAAAATCAATTGAAAACTGGGATTTCTTTAAAAATAATTATCTTTATAGTATTAAATGAATTTGATATGAAAGAAGTAGTTTGTCATTTTTATAAATACAAATTAAAAGTGGAGACTCTTTGACTTGGACTGGAGGTATGTTTTATGGCATTGTTATTTACCGTACATTCACATGAGTACATCTCAGTCCCCTATCTAACTTGGCTTATCTATCTGACGCTTTCGATCAACTTAATAATTGTGAATATTTGTTGCATTATTTATAGTTTTATAGCTGTAAAAGAAAATAAAAGAATAAATAAATTATTATATAATTTTTTATGTATACTTGTTTGAACAGAAACGGACAAGTTTTTCACTTGAAAACATCAGCGATGTCTGATTTCTGTAAGATTTAACATTTTAAGTTGTTAAACTCCTACAGTAAATCAACAGCATTCCTAAAAAGTGGATCGTCATCGAGTTTTTAACTTCAGTCAGTGGTTCAGTACTTTCAGGGTTCTAATATAACGTTTCTTTAAACAGAATTTCAGGAGGTTTTTCTGATCATCGTCCCTGAGATGAAATCGTACAATGTACTAGATCCACACTGCCAAATTCCTAATATAAGGAGACATTGTCGGTAGTAGGACTCGAACCCATGGATTGCGCCCAGCCAAAACACTTTTTGCTGCATAATCTATGACGGACAATAAATTTGAAGACCATTTGAAAATAGTCTGTCGTAACGAAAAGAATTATTACGTATTAATTAATCCCCGTTTCCAATTAAGATTATTATCTACATGTATTACAGAATAACAGTCATAGCAATTATGTATACATTTATTTCAGCGAATTGAAAATGTGTGCCTCAAGGGACTTTCATACTGTACAGCCATACATCTTAGCGCAACAATACAGACTTAATATATCTCAGCGCAAAAAGAATCCTGTTCTGGTGAGAAGGCCGAGTAAACAAACCGAACTACCCCAGATAAGAATCGAAGTAACAAGTCCAGATTCTGATTTGCACTTTTCGTCTGCGCTCTGGCGGGAAGCGAGTCCTGCAACAGATGATGACTTAGACATCTTTGAAGACGAACACGATTTTTATTCCCCGTTGTTGACCCCGATGTCACCAGAAAAAGCCATACAAGATCGCATTCTCAAAGTTTATGCAACAGCTTGCAAGAAGTATAAACTACTTCCGTTACCGTGCGTCAGAACCGGTTTACTGGAGGAAACGCTCACGTGCAAGTTTCTGCAACTAAAGAACAATGAGTGCAAGGCCATTTGTTATGCCCTGTGTAACGACCATATCGTGGAACGAATAGATTTCCAGCAAAATAGCATGGGATCAGAGCCTGCACAGTTTTTTGCCGAGGTTATTGGGAATAGCTCGTTTTTAACGCATATAAGAATAGTTGAAAATGACTTGAGATCCGACGGTGCAAAAGTAATCTGTGAAGCTGCACAAAAAATCCAATGATTGTGTCACTAGATCTATCAGGGAATGGTTTGGTAGAAAGCGACGGTGAAATATTTGAGAATCTTATTAACGAGTCTAGTTCTTTAATAGAGCTTTTTCTAACACACAATGAACTCATGGACCACGGTATCAGAAAAGTCGCACAGGCGTTGAAAGGAAGTGTAACACTCGAAGTGTTGGATTTAAGTTGGAATCACATCAGGTTAAACGGCGCAATCGCAATTGGTGAGGCACTTGAGAAGAACAAGTCCCTGAAAAAAGTAAACCTCTCATGGAACGGACTTCACAAGGACGGAGCAAAAAGTATCTCCAATGCTTTACGAAAAAATGATACACTAACAGAACTTGATCTGACATGTAACAGGTTGACAGAATATTGCATAGCAGAAATTTTAAAAGGTCTGAACAACAATTCCACTCTTGAAACCTTACAAATTGGCAAGAACAACGTGACTTCAAAAGGAAAACTTAAGATTCTGTAACAAACTAAAGTGAATGCTTATGTAAACGTGCCTTATACATGTAGAGCCGTTGTAAATATGAAAATGAAATGTTTTAGTTTTAATTTGTGTTTTGTCAAAAACGACGTGTTTAAAGGATATAGTTATTTCCACTTGCATTCAGGAAGTCGGTCATGTCACATAATCATTCATTGTTCTGTATTGTTCATTGTGCGTATTTTGAACACATGTATAGCTGGTTCGGATACACCTGAACGAGTACCGTCTAAATTGGGTTATTATGCGTCCTTTCGCATCGTCGTGTGTCGTTATCCGTTATCGTGATGTCATATTGAGTTGTTGTTGTGCGCCGCCTTCGGGCGAATAACAATGTGTTATCATATCGCGAAGTGCGATACGACAATGCAAAGCGACAACGCGACGTATCGTGTTATAGATGCAGACACGACGCAAAACATGTCTTCCAAGTACGTAAAGTTATATTTATTTACAAAGTCGGGTTTAAAAAAATAGGCCCTATGTAAGGTTAAGAATAATAGGTTTCTGTCATCAGAACGCGGTTCAGATCAAACTGTGATCCTCTAAAATCTTTTATATGAATGGGACCAGAAATCTGGTCGAGCAAGTCAGTTACTTACCTCTACACGGCATCTAGGCGGACAACTCAGCTCTACACCCGGGGGTACAATAAAAGTGCCAGACGGTGTAACACATAAAACCACAATTACAGCGAGACGCACTTGATCCATATCTTAGACTATAAGTCTGAAATCACGAAATAGAAAGATAATTATATGTATAAATTACACCCAGCTAGCAGTTTTCTTAAGCACATTTCACGTTTATGTTCATCTTAAAGCTTCGAAAGTTTATCATGTAATTTTTCAAGTCCATTCACTACGACACAATGATCTAAAAAAGCTTTAAAATTCAAATTGAAATATCCGTTTCAAGTGCAATAGACCTATTTATGTTTACTGTATTCAGAACATTTTTACCTTGACACTGTGATTTATAGTTTGAATGAAAATTGCGTGGCGATATTAATTTGAATTGCAAAACATATTACCGAAGTAAATTGTATACTATTATCATATACAGATTGATAACGAAACTCAACCATCTTGACTTATTGGTTTTACATCATGTGAATCTTTCCGGAGCCCTTATTTTCGGGTTGTGGTCCCGCAGTTGCTGGTCACCAACTTGCTATTCATTTATGATTTTGACATTTCTAAAGGTTGTGGTGGGGATGTAACGAGTACTTTTGGAATACTAAATGCACCAATAAGCACATTTATACCGGGGCGGAGGGGTAGAGCGTCCGCTTTGAGATAAGAGGTCCTGGGTACAATCTCTATCTGAACTACACACGTAATTTTTTTTGGTTATTTTTTTTCTTTTTTTTAAGTAATTAAATGGAAAAACATGATATTTAATGTCATTTTGCAAGATATGTTCATTTATTGCAGTTCATATAATATTATAACAAATGAAAGTTCCTTAATCAGTAGTGTTTCTCCTACTGCGAAACTGGAAATTGTACATGCATGATATGTCTCGGAACAAACTTAGGTAAATTGTGTCCCCTTTTTTTTGGCATTGTTGCATATTTGTGTCGCCCGTGTTAAACTCGTAGACTTTTGATACATGTTTTGAAATTCTACATTGCCTGCAATATTTTCTGAATCAACCATGTATATTCTACGTTCCTGCTGGAACCTAAAACAAAAACACATACTCATACATACTTGCAAACATGCATATTTTAACTTTATACTTTTAAATAATGCACACTAGTCAGTTAACAGATGTAGATTGCGAAAACATTCAGTTTATGAAGGTTTGAAATAGTATTCATTAGAGGGGAGAGTTACCTTAAGATAGAGCACTTGAAAACATTTTTAAACAAAACAGAAAGATAAAAATAATTCGACAGGTAAACTACTTCAAAGAAGATACATCTATCTTATGGCATACTTGTCTTATCTAAAAAATGTTTAGTCATTAATTGAGCAAACAAACCTTGATTATCAGGTTTTTCACTGATTCAACTCGACAATAGCGTCTAAAATAGATGTTTCAAAAGGCCCCTTTTAACATGGCAAAGTTTCTGCATGTCAAACAATTTTAAGCCAGGTTTTTTCTTTCTAGGTAAAACACGCCTAATTCTTGTTATATGCTCTTCTTCAATGTATGAAATACGAAAGCAATTGTCAGAAAATTAGGATACTTCCCCGACAGCACGTTATCAGCTTACCGCTTAAGACTGATTAATTAAAAACAGTTCAATTTATCACAAGTACAGTGTTTACTTCTTGTGAAGTTGAAATCACTTTATAGATAATTTTATCATACAAACAGGTATGCTTAGCGGTTACCCGGTATTTTGGAATGCAAAAACGATTTTTGACTTAATTTATGCTAATTTATCAAATGAAGTTATGCAATTTCTAGTCTGAGCTAGTACTGACAAATAGACACTCTCCACACCGGCCATGTTTCCCTTCTGCTCGCCATAATAAAAATTGGAGGGTTGAAAATTAACCCTCGGACATATGTTGATCAGATCAGTTTGAGCAAGTACTCTTTTCTGTTTTGTGAGAAAGTTATAAACTATGTATAATATATAATTTCTATGTCTTCTTAATTCCAATGTACAACATTCATAGACAATTCCGTGACGCGACTGAAGATCGATCATGCTCCGACAGAGATATGACGCTACAGACAGCTTTGTGGAAAGCGCAACTTGCAAATATATCGCCAATTTTACAATCATAACAGCATTGATACTAAAACATAAAATCATACAACATCCTCTGCTTTTTCATAAATGACGTCACTTTCCCACATACCCGTGCCTTCCTTAGTAAGACAAAATGGTTGATGTACAATTTTTTCACTGAAGAAAACAGGTAAACTTTTCTAAGTTCTAAAGAATCTTGCATCTTAGGTTTTCATCACCTCACTGTACTGGATATCTATTTCTCTTGTAAATAGCATTTACAGTCGAAGGGGTGTATACACCGTTTCGCAGAAATATTGCCACGCCCAGAACGTATCACCGGCGATACCCAGAAGTACACTATAACCCGCTTTATAATCACATGTGCTGGAATATTGGGTAGTTTTTTCTTTCATATTTTACTCGCCACCTTTTTCTGACATTTATCAGGTTTAAACTTAGACTATTCGGTTCAGACATTGACCCCTTCAGCCTCAGTTATTCGAAGTGGGTATTCTGGGGCCAGTACTCTACTTTGCATTTTGCCAGATGGACCATCATAAACTTAACAAGTTTCAAACATCTATACTGAATCAATTAATCGGGAAAGCAGCTCATAACAAAAACAAATCTGCCGGGTCTCGAACCTGCCATGTTGTAATCTACTTAATTAAAAAGCATAATATATTCTTTTATTTCCTCCATTACTGGTATCGTTGGTACCGGTTTCCCATATGACCAACGCCCCCGGAAGAGGTTAGTTATTTTAGGTTTCGGAGGATAGTGCAAGACACAGAAATCGTCTCGATTCCAGTGACACCCCTGGTTCTTACACATGCCAGGTGTATAGCACCCCTAGGACCTTGGTTTTAGTCTCATCCGAAAGACTGTTAGTAATTTTAGTTGGTCAGCCCCGGGAATCGAACCCGCTACCCCGAGATTACAAGTCTCGTGCTCTACCGATTGAGCTAACCGGGCTGACTACATTACTGGAGAGCATAGACTGGTATTTGTGGAAGCAGCCCAAATACTAACAATGCTCAGACTCGGCATGCTAGGTACTCGGTGTCCACAGGTATATACTTGGCGTGTAGCAATTAAAGACCCACAATCCTCTGCTGCAACCACTGAAACAATGCCACAAACATTTTTCGAAATAAAAAACAAATAAAAAAAACAATAATTTCCATATGTTATATAGTCTATAAAGTAGAACATATGAACATTTTTTTTTTTCGAAAAATGTTTGAGGCCTTGTATCAGTGCACTTGGTCAGCGGGTTGTAGCAGAGGGCTTGAGAGTCTTTGTCACTCGCCAATTACCTGTGAATCAAACCTGCAACCGGACAGTTTAACAGAGCATTTAACTGAACTTTTTATACTAACCTAGTGAATGTCCGGGCCTTGCCAGTGTCAGAAAATGACAACGCATTTATAAAAAATTAGTTAATATTTCGTAAAATATCGTACCACGCCAAAACATATACATGCTATTCCGACTATATACTACTTCATTTGGTGTGGTTAATCGATAACATTCTAATTTCATACAGGGCAAATGTTTAAGAGTGATAGTTTTTTTTCCAATGAATACCGGTATTTAAAATCAAACCCTGTTAAACAAACATGTTCGTAAATTTACCTGAATTGGTCGGATTTTCATAATATCCGTTTAATTGAATTAATATCCTCACGTCGTCCTAGATAGTGCAATGCAAGTGTATCTGATATATGTAATAAACAAACGTACACAAATACCGCGGCGCTCATGCTACCCGGCGAGATTAAGTGTTTATTATCGTCAATGCAAAACGATCAATCGAGGCTTGCTTTCTTTTGTCGAAAAGTCGGTTGAAACCTGTTTACATCTACTTTTCCAATTTCGCATTAAAATCTTGGTTTACTTTAAAGGAATTTTTGTGACCGAATATTAAACATCGGAAAGTGTTTGGACAACAAGAAACGCGACACATTCTATTCTATAAATAGATTGTCTTGTGGACAAGATACACTGATATATAGATAGAATAATGAAAACCCTTTTTAAAGAGGCAGAAACCTCGAAATTTTCAAAATAAAAACTTTGTATATTTACAAAATACAAATACATTATTTCAAGTATTTTTTAACACAATAAATATATTCTTACCTCACGAAGTTGACTTGGCCCCCATCAGAAGCACGACAATGTACCATAATATGAAAGCGTGGGAAGGAAACAGTGCGTAGGACGAAATTAAAGCCGATGGAGACAGAAAAGATAAACAATTTAAGCGTAGAAAACTCCTACATACATAGTTAATTCGGGTAAGTAAACAAAATATACCTGTGTTACACATTCATCAAAGATATGTGTGATTCACGGACAGTAAGTTAATAGCAGAATAAGACTGAACATTTGTGAAAGTTTTAAACAACTCTAGGCCAAATAAGGATTTTTTTTGTGAATTTGTGAAATAATTAATGAAATTTCCCGAACAAGGTTTATATCGCTCACCTGAGTACCAGTGCTCCAAAAGGTCACGATCAAAGTTAGCCGAGGACAATTTTGCCATCTGCTTGCAAAACTGTGTACACACAGTCAAAATTTCATCACTGTAGCTTCGAAAAACAATTACGTAGGTCAAAAGATCAATGAACCCGGTGACCTATTTTTTACACCATTTTACCGAGTTTCGGTCTAGACCTAGAGTTTATCAAGACAAACATTTTGAGCATTTTTCAAGAATGTGCTCGCAAGGGCGTTTCTATTTGACCTGCTGTCCTAGTTTTTAACCCAACATCATCTAGTTTCGTGCATCAAAACAAAAATTCTGACTAACTTTCATGATGATTGGGTACAAAATGTGGCTTCTAGTGTTCACAAAATTGTACTATGATTTGACCTGGTAACCTAGTTGTTTGCTACCATGTGACCCAGTTTCGTACTTGACCTAAATTTCATCAAAATAAAAATTCTCACTAACTTTCATGACGATTGTATTCAAAATATGGCCTCTTGAATGTTCATCAGGTTTTTCTATGATTTGGCCTTGTGACCTACTTTTTGACACTGCATGACTCGGTTTCGAATTTGACCTAGCGTTTATCAAAACGAATATAAAGACGATTTTTCATGATAACTGGATATTGAATGTGGATTCTACACTATTCATTTTTTCTCTTTATGATTTGACTGGGTAACTTAAGTGTTTTAGTTCAGATTTAACATATAGATTGTATTAATTCCTATTTCCCTGTTCTGACTTACCATACAGTGTCATTTTGCAATGTTAGCTTCAATTTGTTACTTTTATATAATTGCACATGTATACTTTTATCTACGTATATAAAAGTTAGAATCTTTACTTGTTTTTAATAATGAATGGCCAGAATCTAAGCCCCTGTGGGCTAAAATCCATGAATGTGACCTCAGCATCCGAGGCCGGATAAGTTGATGGGTCCCGTTACAATATTGGCAACATTATCAATTTAACTTCGCACTGATTTTTTTAAAATTAAAATTTGGTAATTCATCAGAATTCAAATAATTTTCCCCAATGCTATTCCTGACCATAATTACTACATGTACTCATGGCATTTGTAAAAACCTATGTATATTGTAAATTAATGTAGCCCGTTAACCTGTAACTGGACGAAAAAAAAAACAAAAAAAAAACAAGAGGGCAATGATGGCCCTTTATCGCTCACCCGAGTACAACTGCTTTTAACAAAGTTGCTAGAAATCATCGAAACAACCTTTCTGACAAATTTCCAGGATATTTGGGCTGAAAATGTTACCTCTAGAGTGTTAACAAGGTTTTTCCATATTTGGGCTCTGTGACCTAGTTTTTGACCCCAGATGACCCATATTGAAACTTGAGCTAGAAATCATCTTAACAACCTTTCTGACAAATTTCCAGGATATTTGGGCTGAAAATGTAACTTCTAGAGTGTTAACAAGGCTTTTCCACATTTAGGCTCTGTGACCTAGTTTTTGACCCCAGATGACCCATATTCGAACTTGAGCTAGAAATCATTGAAACAACCTTTCCGACAAATTTCCAGGATATTTGGGCTGAAAATGTTACCTCTAGAGTGTTAACAAGGTTTTTCCATATGTGGGCTGTGTGACCTAGTTTTTGACCCCAGATGACCCATATTCGAACTTTGAGCTAGAAATCATCTTAACAACCTTTCTGACAAATTTCCAGGATATCTGGGCTGAAAATGTAACATCTAGAGTGTTAACAAGGTTTTTTCCATATTTGGGCTCTGTGACCTAGTTTTTGACCCCAGATGACCCATATTCGAACTTGGGCTAGAAATCATCGAAACAACCTTTCTGACAAATTTCCAGGATATTTGGACTGAAAATGTTACCTCTAGAGTGTTAACAAGGTTTTTCCATATTTGGGCTCTGTGACCTAGTTTTTGACCCCAGATGACCCATATTCGAACTTGAGCTAGAAATCATCTTAACAACCTTTCTGACAAATTTCCAGGATATTTGGGCTGAAAATGTTACCTCTAGAGTGTTAACAAGGTTTTTCCATATTTGGGCTGTGTGACCTAGTTTTTGACCCCAGGTGACCCATATTAAAACTTGAGCTAGAAATCAACCAAACAACCTTTCTGACAAATTGCCAGGATATTTGGACTGAAACAGTAGCCTCTAGAGCCTTAACAAGATTTTTCTATTTTTGGGTCATGTGACCTAGTTTTTCATCCGAGATGACCCATATTCGAACTTGTCCGAGTAATTACTGGGACAAACATCCTGACCAAGTTTCGTGACAATTGAGGAAAAAATGTGACCTCTAGAGTGTTACGATGGACATTCATCGATCCTAATAGCTCACCCTGAGCCAGCTCAGGTGAGCTAAAAAAACCTATAACTGGATGAGAAACTGGTGTAAATCATACAGTCTTTGCTTCACAAAAATAAAAAAAATCTGGATACTAAAATATGTAACAGTCTTAAAGAAGTACACCATTAGACTGGATGCTTTTTGAAATCACTATACCAAAAAGTTACTCTTCAAATGTAAGGATATTCCCAAACCCAAGATTGCCCCCACAACCCCCCCTCTCCCACCCCTCCCCCCAAAAAAAAATGCTAAAATCAGCAAACTTATACCTACTATTGTTGTTCTTTTAAAACCTTCATTCTATAGTTGCTTTTAAGTTTTGGGTGGGTAGAAATCTATTAAACATTTTGTGCAGTGATCTATTTTACATCCATTCAGCCAATTGTTCAACATTTTGAGAAAATAATCTGCAACTATATCTCTTTAATGTAAACATGATCATTAAACTCAACCCCTTGAAGGTTTCTATAAATTATTAAATTGTATAATGAAATCTGATTCTATGATTTTATTTAATATATTCAGGGTATAATGCAAATCAAACATTGTCTGACCCTGATGCAATTACACCAAGTTAAAATGAAATAAACGCTTATTTAGACTGTCTATGTAAATGTGTTATACTATCTATTATTAATAATATTCACACAAAGTTCTTTTGTTAACTTATCATGCCCACCTGAGACAATTACGGACAGAGTTACAACGCAGCGAGACCTGTGACTGATCTTAGTACTTTTGTCGATGATACCAGATAATCAATATGATCAACGCCCCCAGAAGAGTTTAGTTATTTTAGGTTTAGGGGGATAGTGCAAGATACAGAACACATCCCATTCCAGAGACAACCCTGATTCTTTAACATGCCTGGTGTACAGCATGATTACATCAGACCTCGAATTTAGGTCTCATCTGAAAGACCATCAGTTATGTTAGCGGAAGAGTGGGGGATCGAACCTGCAATCCCTGGATTACAAGTACAGCTTTTTAACCACTAGACAACTGATCTGCTCCATTGTCTTTTCCTCTCAGAAATAATATCATCCATAGTACAACAGTCAAACCAGTATTAAAGACCATATCCAAATAATGACCGCCCTCCAACTAAATGACTACCGGTAGCAGTGAAGAAAACACTGCACCAACAATAGCAATACCTGTGAATACAGACCACCTGTAAACAAGAACCACTTTAAATTCTTCCCATCTAAGATCTTTTTTCACTGTATTGACTATTAAAATATTTTAAGATAAACACCATAAATCGTAGCTATCGTCCATTTATTTCAAAACAATTTATAGTTATAATTTTAAACAACAACAAGTATAAATCTGAGGAACAAGAAGTTTTTATAAACAGCATATTTAATATAACATAATGGAAATATTGCACTTTACATTAAGCAGTTATAATTAATATAATAATAAAATAATCATTTACACAAAGTGACAGCTAGATGATCGTCTATCGATATGCAAACACATTAAAATAGTCAGTGACGTTCTGATGCTATCATAATTGGAGGTGGGTAAAGTAAACTATCTTAATAAATTGGATAAATATTACTGTTTGAAATGACTATATTACAACTTGGTCATGAAAGATGCTTAAAATAAAAACAGTGCTTTGAAATACGTAAGACGCAACTTACACCAAGTTAGTTTTCTCACCAACAGATAGAATGGAAAACAAATGTGATTTACTGGGGCCAAAACAAATGTAACAAGAGCTGTCTCATGACAGCACGCTCGACTATTCGAAAGCTTGTCAGTAAAATGTTTTTTTTTTGTCTAAGAACAGGACTGGTGTATTGTGTAATTGTCTATAAGAATTAAGGTCAAAGATATGAAACTTGTTCAAAGACCTCTGTTAATGTACATTACGTTTAAAGCCTTACCCTGAGTTGATATGCATAAAATTAAAAAAAGCATAACTGCTGCATACTGCATAATTATTTTATGACATTTCAAAAATAAGCCATTTCGAGTATTTCAGTCTGGTAAAAACTGTGAAAAAATTCTAAGTTAAAAAGGGGCATAAATCTGTCAAAAATCAAAAACAGTGGTGAAGAAGTTGATAGTAAAAATACATTTTAAGTTTCAAGTCAATATGTTCGATAGTATTCAAGATATTAAGACTTTATAAAAATCTTTAACTAAAATTCTAAGTTGAAAAGGGACATAAATCTGTCAAAAATCAAAACAGAGTTATGGGGATTGTTTCCTTAGGTGTCGATGATGATGGTAAAGATATGTTTTGAGTTTCAAGTCAAGACCTTTGATAGAATTCAAGATATTTGACTTTATAAAAATCTTTAACCAAAAATTCTAAGTTAAAAAGGGGCATAAATCTGTCAAAAATCAAAACAGAGTTATGGGGATTGTTTCCTCAGGTCTAGGTGTTGATGGTAAAGATATATATTGAGTTTCAAGTCAATACCTTTGATAGTATTCAAGATATTTGACTTAATAAAAAACTTAAACCAAAAATTCTAAGTTCAAAAGGGGCATAAATCTGTCAAAAATCAAAACAAAGTTATGGGGATTGTTTCCTTAGGTGTAGATGTTGATGGTAAAGATATATATTGAGTTTCATGTCAATACCTTTGACAATATTCAAGATATTTGACTTTATAAAAAACTTTAACCAACGCAGACGCCGACGCAGACGCCGGGGCGAGTGCAATAGCCTCCTTATTCCTCGAATAGTCAAGCTGAAAAGGAAACTGTGACCTGTAGAGCGTTATCAAGGAAAAGCTATCAGAGGTCACTGAGACCTTGACCTTTCTCCCTCTGACAAAAAAACAATAGGGATCACCTACAAGTTACAGGGAACCTTCTGAGCAAGTTTGATGAAAGTTTAAAGAAAACTGTGCCCCGCAGAGCATTATTAAGGAAAACATAACTGAGGTCACCGTGACTTTGACACACTGACCTAGGAATCAATAGGGAGCATCTAAATATTGCAGGGAACCTTCTGAGCAAGTTTGGTGAAAATTGTGACCTATAGAGTGTTATCAAGGAATTGCTATCAGAGGTCACTGTGACCTTGACCTTTGACCCCAAAAGCAATAGTTAACATCTACAAGTTGCAGGGATCCTTATCACCTAGTTTCATCAAAGTCAGATGAATATTGTGACCTTAAGAGCGTTATCAAGGAAAATTTTACTGACACACAAATCACCATAGCATATTGAATAATTAAGCTCCACTGGACTTCATCCGTTAGAGCTAACAAGAGTTGTCCTTGTAATGAGACATTTGACCCCCAAATAAAGCTTGCTTCTGCTTAAGCATGCAATATAATATATTAAAAGTAGATCGCGTAAAGAAGAATGGAGGATCTTTCTCTCTTTACCATTTTATATGGTGTAAAATATCAACTACATCCCTTTAATAGCTTTTGAAATATGTTCCATACAAGTGTAATAAAATGTTCATAGAAATAATTCAAAAGACAGGGCAAAGTTTGACATTGCTCTTTCCTCAATTCCCTATCTGAGTCCTCATTGTATAAAATGTAAAGTTTCGAGTTATATTCCAGTTCTAATAAAGGGAGATAATTATAAAATGTGGCAAGGCAGAGTTATGGTTCTTGTACACTGCATTTCTGCTTGTTTCCATCTATCAATATGGAGTTTTAAAATCAATCCTCTGAATAGTTTTAAGCATATGTTCGAGACTGGCAAGTTGGGAATGATTGACAATTTAATTACACTCAACCAGTTTAGAAATGCAAAAGTGGCAAAATATTTATTTCAACAGTGTTATCGTGTTTCATATTTATTCAAATTTCACACACAACAAAAACAATATAAAATTGAATTCTTGTATAAGTATCAATAATTCATCGCAAAAATGACTTAAATTGAAATAAAAACAATAGCATCATTCAAATAGAACTGTTCAACAGGGGAAATCTTTGCGTTTCTAAATCGGTTAAGTGTATTATATGCCCTCACTCTTGAGTTATTGAAATCAAATTTATTTCCTCATCATTACAAAATAATACATGTACAGCACCTTATTTTGCATCACAAACAACAAAAACTTCATTAAAATATCAAAAATAAATACAGCTACACAAATTCAGTTAGTCCAGGTTAACTTACAAATATCCATGCTCTTATCAATGTGAAATTATCTTCCTTAGAATCAGTGATTTTGTCAACGAAAAAGGTAACTGTATACATTTATCTATCAACACATAAGTTTAAAGGTCAGCCCACTTTTCTTTTATAGACGAGATGTCGTGAACAATGATCACTATCACAAGGAAGTCCATAAAGTAGTTCAACAGTTCACTGCAATTTTTTTTTAACACGTTTTTGTGTGAAAGGTACTTTTACCACATGTATAGCATGCTTCGAATATTTCGCTTAAATCATAATCATGTTCAATGTGTAAGATCATTACGCAATTTCATAAAGGTTAATTGATATGCACGGTGGTACGCATAAATTATCTAATTTAAGTTTCATCGTCTCTTGTCACTTATCATACATACTTAAAACAATAGTGTCCTGTCTGACTGTAAACTCTATATTTCCGCAAAGACCAGTGTTAACCCTTTGCATCAAGTATAGATCTAAATCAGCATACACACTGTGTTGCCTGACCCGAGTCTATACAGTTCCCTCATTATATTCATGCAGTAAATCCCGTTAAAAGAGAGGTATGTAATGATATACCTGCAAGAATCCAAAATCTGAACAGGTTTCACTCATTTGACATGACCATTAATTTAAAAAGATAGCAGTCTGAACAATCATGACAATATACGACTGGCAACACAGGAAATGGGGCCTTAGGACAAAACAGAATTTAGCATTTTAGTGTATTTTGAATGATCAATAATTGAATATTAACACGCTAAATTTTCAGTTTCCGATGTCAATTAGATACAAAGATACACCATTCTGAATATATATATCTAAAGCATTGCTTACTCTCAAAATGACGTCACATTCAAATTTGACGTCAAAACGTCACATATCATAATTTGACATCAAAACTCACTTCAATTTGACATTGTTTTATCATGGTTAGCACTTTCTAATAGCAGCATACATATTTAATGACAAAAATATATATTCTATAAAATTAATGTATATCATGCCGGGTGAAAAACTTTGTATTTTCTTTCATAATACTGTGGTGCTCACTTACAGAAAACTCAGATATAAAGAAAACTTGCTTATAACCTAGTAAAATGTATTTCTCAATAAAACCAGTTTGGATACTGCAAAAAATTGGTTATAATGAAATAATTCCATGGTACGGGAAACAGCTTTATTTGTAAATTAGCTTGTTTACAACAAATCTCATGGTCAGCTATACAAAAGATATTCAGCCAAATTTATGATGCATGAGTTAAGTTAAATTAAGTTATACATAAAATTGGTTTTCTCTTCATTTAACATGTTGAAAATGACCTCTAGATTTTGTGGTTTTCCAGTTTGAATGCATTCGTAAAAGTTATCTTTGCAAAAAGTCAAATGCATGCTATTACATTTTAATAATCATTTTCCTTTATAAATTATACAGAAGTTTTTATGTAGAAAGTCTGATAAAATATTGCAGTTATCTAATTGGATTTATATACCGCGAAGTTACCGATTTTGTTTAATTTATTTCAGTTTGTTGAGTGTTCTTATTCTTATTTGTCAACAATTTTCGTCTTGGACATTCAACAACACAATATATGCTGTACGGTCATTCTATTTTATTAATAAAATAGAAGGGCTATGTATTCTTTGTTTTCGTTTAATTTTGAAAAATATTACTTTTGCAGGAAAATATAGTGATTATCAGTTTTTTAATATTTTTTTATTAAAAGAGTGTAATTAAAATGCCAATTTATGATTTTTTCATCAAATTGTAATTGGATAATGTTGCTGATTTATAGATTTATAGATAATTGTGTAGGTGTAAATGTAGCAGAAAGTTACAAATTTTATTTTTGCAATGCTATGACTAAATGATATTTTTCACAATATTTGTCTGTCACCTTAAAAATGTACATAACTACAATTAAGTGGAATCTACTGTTTACATGTACAATACTAATTTTATGATGTTTGATATGTTTGATATCATACGAGCATTTAGAAAATAGTTGTAATCTAGTACATGTACTGTCTGACGGATTTAATGAAACTAAAAATTTCATTTAACTCTGATATCTCCTCACAAGTAACTTTCTTGAAATACATTGCAAAGATTTTTATGAAGATTAATCTGCCAACAACAATTTTAGGTCCAAAGCAAACTCCTGCAAAAAAATCTTGAATTTTATTCTGCTGTTTTCTTATGGTCCTGTACTGACATTAGAATCAGTATATCTCCAAAGGAAAGGAAAACAACAGAATGGGGTTATGTATTATAATATGAAATCCAGTCCCCTAAATACTAGGGAAGTGCATCATGGGGTATACATGAGACAAAGTCAAACCTATGAAACCAGGTTTCCCTTTGAAAATAAGTATTTGGTTTGGTATATAACCTAAACAATGCAACACCTACATGTACATAACAAAGCTCCAAAGAGAAAATGACCAAGAAGACACAAAATATGTAGAAGTGTTGTCAAAAATACAGCATAGAACATAAGATGTTAGAATAATTCTAAATTGTTCATACATGAAATAAATAAAAACATTGACCCTAGGCATAAAGTCTAACTGTGATTTTGATATACATGTACATGTATATACATGTATTATCAAATGCAATCTTTATTTTAAATGTAAAAAGAATTTGACCTTTCAGTATTACCTTGAGCTCAATTAGCTAAAATGCAATCCCCACCTTCCTCTCCCCATTGACTACCTACTAACAAAGTGTGACATTGATACAATCTACCCTTCATAAACGGGCAGCATTGTTACTTTCTGACAAAAATGATGAATCATTTGAACTTTAAGAGATGTTGCACATGTTCAGTGTAATGCAATATTCACCTGTAAATTGCTACTTTATAAACATGAACAGACTTACACAGCACACTTCAAAATGCGTACATCAGTGTATGAATATGGCACTTCAGTAAATGAACTCAGCAAAATTTATAGAGGGGCATAACAAAAATTACTAAGACACAAATACTTAGGAAAACCAAATTTTGTGCATTTTTTCAACACATAAGAAACTGTCTAGAGACACTGTACCGAGAGTGAACTAAGAATGGACAAAGGCTCACAACAATACAGCCGACCCCATGTAAGTGACCACCTTTACTGGACGGCTACTTGTTTTTGGCAGCCACCATTGCTGTATCCTTAACAGTCAGTTTTGCAACAAGTACACTTGAACAAAGCAGCCAGTTGCTTTAAGCGGCCATCTTTGTTGAATCTTTAAGTCAGGTTCAACTGCAGATAACCATCAGTATTCCATACCAATAAGTTACACAGCAATGTACATTGTCTATTTACTTTCATTTTTGTTTTGAAAAACATCATATGGAATGGTTGTGATTCACACTCGCAGCTTCACCTTCAGTGTCATCTGTGTGATGCTTGGGTTTGCATGAACAATGTGTTATGGCTTATCTCCAAGCTGACTTTCAAATCTGTCCAACAAACGTTTGATTTCTCTTCTGAGAAGTGGTTAAGGATGGATATTATTTCAATACGTTACTAGAACAGCTTTAACTTTGCTGTGTTTTGCAACTCAAAGCATACACTTGGAGCCACTTCTAACCCGACACTTTTCAAATTCGATTTTCTCGAAAACGGTTCAAGATATTTATTTCAAATTAAATATTATGTTGTTTGGCAACATTAGCTGTATAAAAATGATAAAATCTTTCAACTGTGATGATCGGTTACTTTTGCACGTGTGACAGATACGATTTCACCATTTTACACAATGAAATGTAGGTGAGAGAAAAATATCGATTTTAATTTTAATTTTATTATTCTGTAAAGCAATTCAAACCGTAAAAACAGAATTGTGATTTTAAAAATCAGTCACTTTGAATGAATAAACAAGAGTGTGGTAGTGTAATTGATATCAGTGTTGCTTGCCGGCCAATCACTCAGACACGTAAAAAAATGTATCATATTTATTTAGCAATAATTTTATTTGCAAACATATGCAGTATCTATCTGTTCACTGTAAATCGTAACAAAGGTGGAAATTTATCTGTAAAATATAACAAACATTGTATTTTGTTTCTTTACTCGGATGTACGGATTTTATTATGAATCGGTGACTTTTCTCACTGTTCGGATTTCACGTTATGTCATTTTGTGAATTCGGATTTTACAGTGATGTTTTTAATTTGTTAAGTTTTATATGTATTTGTTAATCAATTAAAATTAAATTTCGCAGAAGTACGTATGATGTGTTGAATTAATTATATTCTAAATTTGAAAGAAATCCGCATACAAATAATCCAGTCATACCGAATTATATAAGTGTCGGGTTAGAAGTGGCTCCAAGTGTATAGACATACGATAACGGCAGCTTAGCCTATTAGCACTGGACCATCGTCGGACACATACTGCTACACTCCATACAGCAACCGTGGATGTCTGACGATGGTACTGGACAGGAAACAACAGCTTTTAAATTCTTTTACAAAATCTTTTCAAAATACAGTAAACTCCGTTTGTGACTATATTCTGTATCAGGATGAATCATAACAAACGGAGCACCAACTTCGACCCGTAGTCACAAATAAAGTATCAATAAAGGATAAAACCATGCAGAATGTTCTGCCTTTAATTAACACCATAATATTACGATTGTTTCTTTCCTATCCCTTCACTTACTTCACAAATAAATCTATGTTTTGTTTCAATGCCTTAAAGTTTTTTCGAGCGACAATAAATTTACCACAAACTTACATAAATTTTAAATATTACAAAGGCTAAATAATGTGAGCACAAAATCTAACTGACCATGTAATCATATCGAAAACAAAAATGTAACAGTTAACTCAGTCAATCATTGACAAATGAAGGTTTACTCAACCATAATAGAAATTGTTCCACTGTTACAATCTACTCAAGCAAAGGCGTGGAAACTTGCTTTTCTGCTCACCAATATGGTAATGGACGGTTCCAGTGTTTACAATTATATTAAAATTAACTCGCTGGATTATCCAATGACAACACTGGAACATCACATGTCCAATGGTTGGCCTGGTTTGCACAAAAGAACATGTGGGTTTGTGAGCAGTTGACCTAGCCATGAAAAGAAAATAATCCCGTAACAATAGGCTTAGGTAGGCTTTAAAATTTGTCGTAAAAAACTGGAACGGTCCATTGTCTTATTAAAGGTTAGAAAATTGACAAAGGGACCAAAAATTGTATAGTTATACACGGATTACCGTAACATCAGATATCTTAATAAACAGAGTGTATTTAATTAAACTGCATGGTTACATCAGATATATCATAACAAGCGATGTCGTTACATGTGGAGTTTATTTATGCCATCTCTTACAACTGCTGAATCTTGGGTCTAAAAACCATCAACTTTATCTACGTACATTTATTCCATTTGATATTTAAAATACTTAGTTCTGGGTTATCTATTTTTTCACAAAATAAAGGTTCATAGTACAGTAGAGTACAGACCCATGTGATTCCCCCTCATGCACTACTGAGGCAGGAAAGTATTTGTGCGCTTACAGGTTAATGCCTGTTTTATTAATATTTCAGTTGTGTACAGACTTGGCAGTTTGCCAAACCATCATTCCTGGGAAGGAGCAGAACTAGATCTTAATCCGCCATGAGAAAGTGGCAGAAATCTTCGGGCCAGGAGCAAGGATCGAACCCAGCACCATCAATCAGTCAGAGGCTCAGCAACTTTAACTGCTCAACCATGAATACTGCTAACTTTAAAATTTCATTACGCACATTGTGAAAATATGTAAACAACAGTAAACAAAAAACTTTAATGTGCCCTTGCCACTTTTTCTGTGTGACAGAACCCATATGCTCAAACAACAGCAATTAATCACTGACTGGCAAGTGTTTACACAAAAAAATACAACTTTTGTAAGTTAGGTAGATAACTCCCTCACATGAAATGATTATTCTGATGACCAGCTCAGCTTTACAAAAGGATACATCTGATCTGCCAGTTTATAAACTGGCTGCATGGCCATAGACAGCTCCTCGCACTTTGCCATCAAGGCGTACATGGACTGAAAAATACAACAAACACTGTCAAACAGTTGCACAATATCTTTTGAACTGTCATGCAAATTACTTGTATGGGTGTTAAGTACTAGCGGACGTTATTATTTCCAAAGTGGAACAGAAGAGACTTGTTCTCTCCCATAACATTTAACTTCACATGGCTACATTTCTTAACGTTTTCCCAGGGTAATTTTTGTTGGGGAAGCTGAAACTAGATGGGTGTTCAGTAGAAATTGTGGCCCCTGCTTTTTGTCAGTCAATTGTGTAGTAAGGGTCTCGAAAGACTCCTAAATTTCCCTTTAATGAAGTGAAAAAAACTTAGAAATGGCAAGTAGAAAACTAAAAAAGGGCATAACTCTCAATAATGACCTACAGGGGGGGGGGGGGGGGGGGGGGAACTGGGGCCAGATAATGAAAAGGGTGATAGATACTAATGGGCAGTTATACCAACCTAAGTTCCAAACAAGTAAAAAGGAGGCATAACGGAGGCGGCTCCACCTTTGACTATAAGCAAATTCTAAATTTGGAATAAATAACATCGAAGGGGGAAGTTTTAGCAAAACTAAAAAAGGGGCATAAATCTGTCAATCATCCTACACAATTTGGCCATCCGACTTTCTAGATACAATTTAATGGGGGTGTTTTTTCCGCTCAGTTAAACATGATTTATTCCCCAATAAACAACACTTTTCCTCGCACACAAGAGAAACTGATGCCATCACAAAATGATGTATCTTGTGTACAATGTCCACCTAAATGATAACGCATAGCATTTCTTTTTGTAGTATTTGGTTATGTTGTTATGATGCTCAATTAAGTTATAAAACCAGTCAGGCCTATGCCCATCTTGGTCTATAAGGCCAAACAAAACATATGTGTCTCTCCAGTCTCCTTGCTAAAAAAAGTGCTTTTTTTCATTATTTTTTCTCCCCTTTTTTTGCTCTAATAAATCTTGAAATTGGTCTGTTTTACCAGTTTTTGTTTTAAAGTTTAAGGTCTGCAGTCTTGGTCAGGAGATCAGATACACACCTGTCTAGTATTTTCGGGCCTAACTCAGCATCATAACAATAAACTACACATCAAAACTCTGAAGTCCGAAGTGTGTACACAATGAATAGCCACTGAATGGTGATAATGTAAGTAATGGTGACCTACCTTTATACTAGCATCAACTGAATCACAGGTCACATCTACTGAAGTTTTATAAGCCTCCTCACAACCGACACTGATCGCCGACATCTTAAATAAATAATGTTGAAAACATACTCAACTTAAACATTCCAATATCACTGAATTTGTAAGGTTTGATTTTACTGAATGGGAGCTCTGACTTACCAGGGTTTATAACCTGAATGGTAAAAACAACCATGTGACATATTGTCTCACAAAAGTATGGCCTATTACCTCAACACTTAACAGCTAAACAAGCCTTTACTATCTTTAACATTTTTTGTGACTGAATTTTGACATCAATGCAGTCTGATCATGATCTGCACTGTTTGCTATTCAGTGTTCACCTAAATCTTCTGACTTTTCAAATTGGGCAAGTCTATTCTTTTAATAGGGGCGTTTTGCAGAAATTGTGATCTAAAAGGCTTAAAACTTAAATCCTTCTCAGATGACGTGTATTTGTCGTCTGCTCGGGCTAGTACTGTTTGAAAAGGTACATATTTTAGTGGACACTAGGCATAAATGGGTTAGTGTCATACAATATGGGTCGTAATTTAACTGGGACATTCTCATCAAACAACCCTAGCCTTGTCACAGCATTTTAAGCTATAATTATAAAACTTAAATGATACAAAATGTACCGTAATTTAATATGAATAGAGCAGGACTCGTGAGCCAATTCAACTTGTGAACTTGTTACCATCCAATAGAACTACCGTACATATATTACTATTCACATTTTGGTGATATTAGACCTGCACCCTGTTTTAAATATTGCAATATTTTAGATCATATTGCTATATTATCATTGTTTTGATATTGCGATAACCAGAATATTGCAATATATTACCCATCCCTACTGACAATGTTATCATTTGTTTACAATGTGAACCTCTCCATTGACAAATGGAACTGTCGATATTGCAGAAGAGTCAATAAAGTAGAGTATGAATACCTGTGAACAATACACAAACATTGAACATAGGACTGTCTAAATTGAATATGACCACTGACATTTTAGAAATTGAGCATGTTAAAAGAAGAACGGTATGAAAGGTTTAAATGTTATAAGACTTTACATAATTATACCCACCTGGTGGAGATTATTTCTAAGGTTACCCATCATGTGATCAAGACTATCTGCCACAAGTCTTGCCTGGTTCTCTATCTCATGTATGGCCATTGGATCTATAGGTGGGATACAGTCTGGACTCTGTGGATATGACCTTGACATTCCAGATGTCATGGATGTTGCCATGGATGAGGAGGCCATACTGTCTACACTTGTCAAACTTAGCATGCTTGATCTCCGACTGCTTACATCACTCGAACCTAATGTAACAAAAGCAATGTTTGTATTAGATATACCTCTCACTTTATTGAATAATAATTTATACATATTCTCTGAATGCACGATACAAATCTCTCTTCTAACCTGTCTATTTATACAGATAATGTAGAAAAAAAGGTAATAGGTAAATATTTGTAGACTGAATTTATGTTGGAGGTAAACTTCGTGTCAGTAAGTCAAAACTTGTTCATATAACCCGACATGTATACCCAAACAAATTTGTATTTTTTTTTACAACATTTAAATCAACTTGATAATTTTTTTAAGAATAAAACATGACAAAAGAGCATTTCAGAACTTGCCTGTTTTCGACATTGGGCTGCTTCTACGTATTTTTTCCAGTAAATCGTCTGCTATAAATTCTATGAGACCACTATCACTTTTCACCACCTTACCATGTGGTAAACTTTTAGACAGCATGTCCTCTGATATTGCTACCCCTTCTTTCTGTCTTGGAATGGGATATCCTGAACTTTTGCTACGTTTTCTACTGTCTGCTTGATCGCCAATTACATAAACCTTGTCTGTCAATGATTCAAATGCCTCACTATGGCAACGACCCCTAGCACCGCCTGCATCACCTTTATTGGCTTTAACGACTAAACTTTCTGGTCTAACAGGTGCAAAGTTTGTTGCAAATATGTCATTTATATCTTCTCTATCACAGTTTAAATTAATTCGGGCAAGGCTTTCAAGCTGTTCAATTCTCACAGTTTGATTTATAATCTCTGTACATTCATTGTAAATCTTGTTCACCTGACCAACATGGTCTTCTGTGTCAGAAGATGTTTGATCTGTGTCAACAGAAGCTTGATCTGTGCTACAAGAAGTACTGTTTTCAGTGTCATGAGCAACTTCAGAGCCAGGTGAAACAGGACTTGTAACACTACTTCCTGTATTACTACTGGAAGCGCTGAATGTCATTAAATTCTCCGCACAGGGGGTCACATCCTGTTCTGAATTACTAGATCCAACACTATTACATGTACAATCCCTCTCTCTAGATATTACAGAATCTGTTAAATAGCCGCTTTCAGCATGTGAAACATTCATTCCACCATTTTTACTGACACCATCAGTTTGCTGGACACTGTGAGTCATATCTGGGAATGTAAGTTTATTGGCTGTCAGGGATGTTTTAAGTTTTGATATACCATTATCCCTCTCTTTTGAGTCCGGCCCATTTTCACATGGTAAACCTGTGCCATCATGTTTTTCAGGAGTCTCACCACTATTTTTGTGTGACTCCACCTGCCCTCCATCTTCGTCAGACAAAAAATCACCTGTCACGTTCATTGACTGACAATTTCCATGGTTACCATCTCTTGTATCACGAGCTGTAACATACGTCTCCATCATTTATCTTGTGCTAGCTTCACATGATCTACAAATACAAATATACATACAGAACTTCGACTGAATTAAGGGTACTTATGTCATTTCAGTGATTTTAAAAGGGCAACAATATCTCCGTTTGTATCTGCTGGATAACCCAGGATTGATCTACTTTTAGATCTATCGACTTTGTTATTGTCTTTTCTTTTATCACAGTTATCTCCCTTTGTCAGAAATGTTTGCTGACAGCTACGTAGCGGACATGGCAGTGACACCCATAAGTAAATAGTAAGTTACCTTTTACACTTGGCATTAAAACTGCACATTGTGTATTGTGTGATTATCTCTGTAAATGGTGGAAGGAAAATCATTTTCTCCAAGCAACAGAATATTCTGCTAAAAAAAATTCCTAAATTCTAATTAAATAAAATTTGATTTGACAGCAAGTTCACATGTAAGGGTGTTTAGCAGCCGCTTGCTACTGTACAGCAAAAGTTAAGGGGCCAAGAAATTGCTTTGACTTGTTCTGCTTCTGTCATTGTTGGCTGCTACACTAACAAGAGTACTAAGATGGCTCTATATTGCTTACCTGATACCTCTAGGGTGTTAAAAAGATTTTCCTTTAATTAGACTGTGTGACCTGGTTTTTGACCCCAGATTCAGACTTGATCTAAAACTAATCAAATTGCGTGATGATTGGGTAATAGATGTGGCCTCTAGAGTGTTATGAAGGCTTTTCATTGATTTGACAGTGTGACCTAATTTTTAACCCTAGGTGACCAAGATTTGAAATTTGCCTAGAAATCATTAAAAAAAAACTTTCTGAACAATTTTCATGATTTTTCAACTCTATGGCATACACAATTTTTTTCTATGATTTTACCTCCTGACCTAGTTTATCTTCCCAGTTTTGGACCCCATATTAAAAATTTTGAACTTGACCTAGATTTCATCAATGCAGCCACAATGAGCCATTCTCACAAAGTTCCATGAAGTTCCAGTCAAAAATGCAGACACTATTGCATACACTAGGTTTTTCTATTATTTGACTGGGTGACCTAGTTTTTGACTTCAGATAATCAATATTCAAAACTCAAAAGTGACCTGGCTTATATCGAGGCAATAATTCTGATCACTTAGTTTCATGAAGATCTAATGAAAACTGCCAACAATTTGATGTTTCTAAATAAAGACGTAATTTAATAATTTCTATCCTCCTTAGAAACACAAGCACTACATTAAGTTACAAGAGTTAATTCTCTAATTTTCTGGGAGGTGAAATGACTTGGGCTGAAACGGTATCAAGTGGTTTCACCCCCTGTCATTTCAACTCCTAGTCATTTCATCCCCTATTGTAATATACTGATTAAGTCTGATTAAGTATGTGTGAAATGTTCTATTGTTACAGTACACGCAAGGTGTTTTTTCCAATTGTCACCCATCACCGCGATCTCCAATCATCGTGACCACGCATAGATTTGGTCACCCAGATGCCCCCTGAGTCACCCGTCAACATGAACTAGCGCTATCACTAGATATGACCATTGTCACCGCTAAACGCCTTGTGACTGGTCACGGTGTTTCGTGGTGTCCACATTCCTTGCGAGACTTGAATATTTGTTATGTTTTTTTACTGATTAACTTTAAATTGTCAATAAAAAATAGAAAAATAATTGTAATTTGATGTTTTTCGAAACTTTCCAAGCGGCCAAATCGTTTTTAATTAACGATGCCGCTATCAACAAACTAACATACTTTAGGATCAAGTAACATTACCCCGGCAACACAATAAATCTAAAAAAAAACTTACTTTAACTATTCCAAACTTATGATCTAATAATCCAAAATATCAATCTATTGTCAATGTCTCAAACTTTTTCTTTTTAATACCTCGGGCACACTAAGATCAAAGAAACCCGCATTGGGCAGGCATTCTTTGATCTCCTAACACCTGCTGCTTACGTCTTGATATAGAAAACACTTTGCAGTAAAAATAACTTTATTTGGCAAAATGAAAAAAAAATAACTGGGAAAGCATGGACGTTGGCAGAAACTGAAAAATTAGAGGCAATCGTAAATGACAAAACAAAAGTATGCTGCGCACGCACGTAGAATATACAGATTATCCGTTGAGGCTGCGAACAAGCAACCTCGTTTTGATATTCAAGATTTCGGCATTAATAATGTGCATTTCCGTAATATTCCAGTTGTTTGTGTTATCCGTACAAAATAATAAAATTAAATATAAAAGAAAGCATAATACGCAACAAAGAGAGGTCTCACAACTGAACCTTGCGGTACACCAAATATAGCAGACGGCAATTGTGTTTGGGTACACAACATTCGAACTTTTTGATATAAATCTAGATCATTTTTTTGCATTTGAGAAATTCGAACATTGGACAATATAATTATTACAATAATTTAAATATTTACGCACCTGCGATGCATTGTCTGTCGACTTTTTAGACAGAGATACTCAATATCTCCGCAGACAAATATGCGTATTCACTCAACATTGACAGTTATCTTTCAGAAGTAATTGTGTCAAATAGCTTGGGTTTGCAAACAATTTTTTGAGTTAAATATGTCATCCTTTATTACAGGCGATATTTTTCACACCCACCGTGATTGACAAAAGGCAAGTTGGGATTAAAAAGATTGACCAATTACGGTACATTGTTTCCTGAATTATTATTTTAAATCTACATAAACGTGATAAATATAAGTTCAGGAAGGAAAAAAAGCGATTTGAAACAATTATACATGTATCTAAAAATGATGATTTTTTATGCAGTAATACTTGGTGGCAATCGGAACAGAAATAAATACCGCGTTGCGATGTGCTATAATAATAGAGACCGTAGATGAAAAATAAAAAGTATTTACAGAAATTGATGTATTCTACATTTTGTATACCATTAAATATAATAAAATAATTGTAAAATACTTTATTTCAGTCAAGTTGGTCACCAGGTTCAGAGCGACCGCACCGTGAATCACCAGGACCGGAATATCTCAGCGCATCGTAAATGGTTGCGGTGGCCGTTTGGGTGACCAAAACTTTTTTAGGGTGACCTCGTCACCGTGACTGGTCACCCAGAATGAATTTCTGTCGCGGTGACTGGGTGACATTTGGAAAAAACACCTTGCGTGTACTGTATATTGATTGATATATATAAAAATTGCCAAAGGTGTTTTTCAATCACAGAGTAATCAAATATAACTATAGAATATTTAGCACATAATGTAATCAGTACATCACTATGAAGAAATAAGATAGGATTAAAATAAATGTTTTGATCTTTCTAAAAAAGTTAAATGATTTTGAAAATATATCTTGAAAATTTGCTGTTTCTGTGTTATTGAAAACTGTAAAAGTAAAAATATATGTACATCCATCACATTACAGTGTCTTATAACGTCAAGTGCTTATCAATTATTAACTAATAGATTATGAAAACTTAGCATAATCCCATTATACTATTTCAGAGATTACTTCATTTTGATCGTTATAAAACTTATAAATCAAATAGAAATTTCTACCCATTAACATCAAAATATGCAAATCATATTTTATTTGATTGATTTAAGTATTAAACAGGATTCATTTTTAAATAAAACAATAAAAATTCATATTTATTTTGGGGGGTGAATCATCTAGGGTTTTGGGAGGTGAAATGACTAGGGGTGAAACGACTAGGGGGTGAAACCACTGGTATTCCGCTGAAAGAGCTGGTATTCAACCAAATCATATAAACAATTTATCAGTACCTGGATGTGTGGAACCGAAAATACCAGTTCAACATTTGTACAATATCACGTCAAGTTAAATTAATTTAAAGAAACACACAATTTATTTCTATTCGTAGGGTCGTAGTTCTCAAATGAAAAGATAAGTTGAGTAGAATTCGGACAATACTTTTAAGTGGCCTTCACTTTATCTTCCAACGGCGAGGTAGAAAATGTGCCGAATCGATCAGAAAAAAACGATCGACGAAGTTCTGTTCTTATAAAATTTCTATGTATGTATACAACTGAAGCAAGTTCTAGCCATAAAATGGATGAGCTACCGATAATTTGTTATTTTGCTGGGAGGATAATTATGCGGTGTCCATGCGAAATACAAACTGTGTAAATGAAAAGATGGGTTAAGGACCACTTATTACCGCTAATGACTGATCACTAAGAAAGGTGACCTGGTGACCAGAAATAGAAGCCTGCATTTTACAGTTTCTCTTAAACATGAAATGTTTTTACAGTACTGTATATCTTAATTATTTCGAATGCTACTTTATTAGGTGACTTGTGGTGACCAGAGTTACCAAAGTTTAATAAGAGGTCACAAATGAACCCATTTGCACAGATGTGCACATTTTTTGGCCATATCTAATATGAAAATAGGCAATACCTATATCGGGCGAAAGCATAAGGTGTAAAACTTCTCACAACGGCTCTGTTCTAATAATATGAAATAAGGCACTGTCTATAATGGGGATTTATCAACGGGTGTTAGTGTTTTCGTCAGACAGCACTATGACTGCAGTTTCGTCTCACTGAAATGTTTGTTGCAAACTTGAAGTGTTTTCCTCTTAGCAAGATTAATGAAAGTTGAATGAGGATTGTGGCCTGTAGACTGTGCAATATCAGGTCACTGCGACCTTGACCTTTTACCCCAAAACAATAGGGTCAAGATCAGCAACTTTCACACAGTTTTTAATCTAATTCATACATAAAGTGAATCTAACATGTTCGATTTCCTTATCCACAACTCAATGGACATGGTAGATTTATTTTCTCACCGTTTAAATCGCATTTTCACACAAGTAAGAAGTTACAAGTGCAAATACAAGATGGGGATGAAACAATGAAAATCAACTTTTTTTTCGAATTTTACTTCAAAACTGCTATAGATGGATAGAAAATGATCTAACTAAGAAAATGAATACCAACAACCCTATGTTTATTTCAATGTTTATTAACAATTTTACAGTCATTTTTCGATTTTTATGTCTGCTTACAATTAACGTAAAAATAGTCCAGCAGCGATGTGAGATAAGCGATGTGAGATAAGTTTTTCTCACTTATCGGACAGAAAAATCTCTATTTTTAGCAGTGATGGAAAATCTTATCTCACATAGGGTTATCCAACACTCCGCGTGCACATCACATAAAAATCGAAAAATGAATGTAATGTTTTTATTTTTGAAATAAACATAGGGTTATGGGTATTCATTTTTTTAGTTAGATCATTTCCTATCCATCTATATCAGTTTTGAAGTAAAATTCGCGAAAAAGATTTTTCAATTTTTCATCAACACTTATTTTTTCTTACTTGTGAGAAAATGCGATTCAAACGGTGAGAAAATAAATCTACCATGTCCATTGAGATGTGGATAAGGAAATCCTACCCTCGGGTTGAGATACGTCCAAAAAAACTCGGCAGAGCCTTGTTTTTAGGACGTATCTCAAACCTCGGTGGGATTTCCTTATCCACAACTCATGAACATGTTAGATTCTCTATATCTCACATGGGTAAATGCGCGGAAATATGTATCTCATAGGTGAGAAAATCTAATATATTTCGGGCATTCGATTATTTTAATCATTCTTAATTATGCCTGTATGCATTTACCCTAGTTCTTTCGTACATGCTGTTGTGATACTAATGTCGATCGTGATTATGATTCTTTTACAGGTTTACTATCATTATAGGTTGAAATAAACCACTATCTCTTGTTATTATGTATGTCAGTCAATAGCTATCCATAGCTAATGTTTTTCTCTCGTTAACTCCACCAACTGTAAATATTATTTCGTATCTTGTATTTTGTCGTCTTCATGTTGCAGGCAACCGTTGGGAGCAAGTTGAATGAAAATATTGATCTGTAGAATGTTGGCAAGGAATCTCCCTTGACCTTGACCCACTGACTCCAATACAAAACGGATCATCTCATGTTGCTTGCGACCTTCTGAGCAAGTTTCATGAAATTCAAATAAAAATGTGACTAGTAGAGTGTTATTAAGGGGAAATTTTACAGACAGACAGACATATTTGAACTAGAGTTCCACTATAGCCAGATATGTATCAAGCACAAAATTATGGACCTGTGTATCTCTGATCAGCTGTGATATCTGACCTCTATTTCCGGCAGCAATTCAGTGTTTTCCTATACACATAATTATATTCATCATTCCATTACTATGACAACTGTCTGATTAAGCCATTGTCCTGTCAGACGCTGAGAACAGCAACCTTTCTCAGTCAGTGACATGAAAACACTTTTCCTTGTTTAACATACGTTAAAGTCTGAGGACATCAAATTTTTCAAGTTCTCAAACTGTTTGACAGACTACTTTTACAATGTTTATATTGGTCAAAGCATTATTTAAAAAAAAGTTGACAAGAAACAATGATTTAAAAAGCTACATTTCCTCTGTTTATTTCTGATTTTTTACATTTTCTGAAGATAGTTTATAAATCAATTTGTCTAAAAACTAAAAGTTAAAACAATATAAATCAAGCATGTAAATTTAAAAGTCAAGTATCAACATATGGCTGAACTTCACTATTTATTTCAGTCTGAGATTCATGGAAGAGCGTTTGATTAAGATCAAAGATTTATTGTCATATTTTACAGATTCAATTTATTTATTTTAACTGATCACGAGTTTATAAATATACATGTAGACTCTACACTTTCTTAGAAATTTCTCAATTGTCATAAAATCTATGAAAATTTGTTCAAAATCAATTTATCTGACTATCTTTGACAGGTTGTTCACTATCCATTCTATCGAAGTAAGATCCACAGTTCCATAAACTGAAATTGAAAATACAAGTAAAATTCATAACTTATATCAAGAGTTGCAAATGCAAAAAAAAATCACAAGCAGCTGCTTTTCCTTTATAAACAGTTACGGAAAATTATGTACATGTTTGGTATAATCTGTTTTATGAAAATTAATGCACCTTTTATACCCTGGACGACGTGCTGTAAATGACGAAACCCATGATAACAAGCATGTCCAATCACATTTCGCATTTGAACATTATCAGGATGTCTGCTATGTGTTCAATAAAGTTGGGGATAGTTTTCAAAGTAAATGATTTATTAGAATCGAAGGATACACTGTTCTCTATATTTTATTGACGTGAATAAAAATTAGTCAGTTGTTCAGATATGAATAATAAAATCACTTGTGCTACACGTTCGTAATTTATTTACTACACAGCGAACCTCCTGAATATAATTCATTGAATGATAAAATGCAGAGAGACAGTTATTATTTCTAATTAAATAAGATTATCCTTACAGTACATGTACTGTTTGCACAATTGTATAAATTAAAAATCTAGTTATTTTAGTTAGATGCCTTAACTAAAATGTGTTCTAGCTGAATGAATTAAAGTTAGGTGGCATGTAACACCACTTTACTCTAAGTCTTTGCTTTTATTAGCATGCCAATTTTCTAAATTCTGACTCATTTTTGCAGGACCCACTGAGTGGCACTGGTTGTATTCCCAAAATGGTGTTGTTCTAGATGCCAAGAAAAATAGGCCTGAACCTCGACTTAATCCAAACGGACACTTACATGTATCTGCATACAGAATACTGGACCACGTTCATGAAGGACAACCTCACGGGAACCGGAACATTTTTTGTTTGACGCTTAATTACAATAAACTTTCAATTTTACATAACTCACGGTGCATCGTTATAAGTATGTTTTCATATCGTCCAGGTGCGGACACTTTGTAATCACAAATCACATAATTTATTGCTTTCAGTGTTCAATTAAATACCCGTACATACGTTTACCTATGGTCGGGCTTCGCCCAAGGGGCGCTTTGCGCCCTTCGTTCTTTCGCCCGTATTACCTATGGTCGGGCTTTGCTCGAGGGGCGCTTCGCGCCCTTCGTTCTTTCGCCCGTATAACTGATTAGCACAGGATGACAATGCCCTAAAGAAAAACAAATTGAAATAAAAAATCATCTCAGTTTTTGTTATAGGGAAGGAAATTAGGTGTTCTGGGCATATAAGAGAATACATTTAAATGTGGAAAACAATCGAGGCTGAAAGCCGAGGTTTTGTTTTGCACAGACATGTCCTTTATTTTACCCCAGTACATAAAATGTATTCTATTATGATGCCAATAATACCGAATTATTTATTCTGTTTTATCGCATGGTCAAAACTCACAATTATTTACTTTCTTTTCTAAATAAGCATCTCATAGTAGTAAATGTGATCAAGTGAAATGGAAAGGTGAAGTTACTAATGAGCTTTTGGTGATCATCATTAGGATGAGCAGGGGCTGAATAGTGTGTTTTATATTTCAAACATAAATAGAAATAAGAAGACTGAAATTAATATATCATATTGGTGGAAATATATTTTTGTCACAGTAATACAATGCAATTCAAAATTCGCATAAGAAATTAGAAGAAGAAACATAAAGAGGAAACGAAGAAAGAAACGTCTTAAGCTCGCACTATAAATAGTGTGAATCGCTTGTTGTCACGTATAGAACATTGGAACTGGTTTAAAATGAAAGCATTTTCTTGGTTCCGCGAGAGGATTGAATCACCAAAAAATAGTTTAAGGAGAAGTTAAAGTTAACATCAAAGTTTTGAAGCTGGTCAAAGATTGTATATCAAGGATATCCTGAAGAAGTTAACACTCGAAGAAGAAATGATACTTTGACTCCATTTGTCCACACCTACAGAGAGCTGTCGGAGAAATATTGCAATGATATAGGTGGTAGTTTAATGAATTACCTTAAGATATACGATAATTTGAAGTAAATAACCAAAAACGGGGGTTTCGTTTAAATGATTTCTTCAAAGTCTATTAATTCAAAAAGATTCTCACATAGGGTCATAAAAATGTGTTTAATGGACCGTTAACGTAGGTATGTATACCGTGCACCGCAGTCAAACGCCTTAAAGGGACACACCCTATAACTGTTTCAAACTAAATAACCTCCAAAATATAAATAATAGAGTCTTTGGAAGTATTATAACTTAAACTGAAAGTTTCAGCTATGTATTCCCGGTTCTTACCGATAAAATCCGCGGTTTGAAATATACTGCAAAATCCAAAATCGCATTATTAAAAAACGTTATATATTATATATCAGATGAGATGAAGTTAATGTTTTATAACGGTTACATTCTTCCAATATTCGACTATTGTTGTACCATTTGGGGAAAAGGCAATACAAAATATGTACAAAAAAATAAATAAATTGCAAAAACGCATAGCAAAACTTATTTTAAATCGACCTGTTAAATCCCATTCTTCAGATTTACTAAAGGAATTGCATTGGTTGTCTTTTTCGGACAGATGCAAATACCACACTGCGCTTCTCGTTTATAAGATATTTAACAATATGGCTCCAATATACATGTCAGAGTTAATAGCGTTTTGCCAAAATGATTCATATAGTCTGCGTTCTACATCTCGCAAAGATCTTGTACTACAAACGAAACCTAGGACTAATTTATACAAAGACTCATTTTCCTATTATAGTTTTAAAGTATGGAATGATATTCCAATGGAATTGAGATTATTAAAAATACAGTCTTTTAAACGAAATTACAAAAATTATCTTTATAACAAAATGTAGAAATTACTTACATATAAAACTTTGCACTGGTTATTTTAGTATCTGAGTAATGGCATTAGATTAATTATATAATTCAAAATATTATTTGCATTTGAGTGTCTGTCGTAGAGAGAATGATGTTTATTATATAAACGTATCTAATATGTTATTAATATTAGTATAATTAATTTAGTGTGTATGATTTGTGGTGTATGTGTGGTTTAAATGTATGTACTGCAGATTTCATAATAGCGCGCCGTTTCAGTGTTTGTTGCGTATCGATTTAATACAGGTAATGAATGACTAAAGCGTTTGTAGGCGGAGCTACATTTTACACATACGGAGAGCAATCAGATAAAGTGTGTCTGTGTTTTCATAGTGAGAAAAAAATATAAATCGGTCAAATTGTTTACGGCATTTAATGGTATTTAGTCGGTGGTTACGTACATGTTGTTTGTGTGCTAGAGTCCCATCAAAGAAGGGGATATACGCATACAACATGTACGTGTAAATCCGGTACAAGTGTCATTTCACTTGCATAAATTTAGTGTAAATATATGTCGCAGTAAAATGAATAAAAATATTGTAAATATACATTCTATTTCGCTCGTCTATAAATGATCCGATCGCAATACTTGCATATTATGCATTATAAAATACGACTATACTGATATCTTCTTACAACCGTGCATGCTTTGCACGTGCTGTATTTGACTTACATGTACAAGAATGCTAAAATGTTTCTGTCGATGCTCTGAAATCTGTAAAATGATAATCTGTGTAGCAAGAAATGTAACAAAGGCCGTTGAATTTTGTTTATAATTTATCTGAAGACAGGATTTATATCTATCATGTACACTTTTGACTATTAGATTATTTCTACAATTCCTGCTGAAGATATCTAGCGCACATGTCATCAGAGCCGTTACGCAAAATTGGAGAAACCAGGCTTTCACAAAAAATGTAGAGCGTTTACCGGTAGTCCAACTATTTAGACATAATGCTTGTTTCTACATGATTTCTATTTTTGGTGTTTATTTTTTACATCATTGTTAGCATGACTTTCCTCAATGAATATAAAAAGTAAAATATCATAAAAGTGAAACTAAAGACAATAAATGCGAGGTCTTTTTTCTAGGACTACCAGTACATCACATTGCCAACAGACCTATCGCCAGTACAAATGAAATTTACTTTGTTTTATAAGTAGTTTCGTTCACTTCATTGGTGACGATTACATGTACAATCGAGCCAAGTTTTGATGTTTTCAGTTTGTGTTTATTTCATCGACACGCGATTTGACTTTTCGCAAGTTTGTACAGCGATACATTTACCTGAATCTGAGATGGTACACGGAAGTTTGCTGTGCACACATATTTACATGCAGAGCGCATGTATAATGTATATCATTTACCATAAGTTTAAGAGTGGTCACTCAATGATCTAGACATTCTTTTATAAATTTTACGAAGGTGAATTTCTGTTTTCTCTTAAAATACAATCGACGATGATGCAACAAAACAACAATTAGTATACATTTCTAACCACGCTTTAGAAAGGATTTCCGGTATGAAAAAATATACAGGAAAGATGATTTAGGTTGCTATATTCTCTGCAGGTTCAACAGTGACTCACAAATCTAAAATGTCTTAAAACAGTTCATTCTAAACATCCTGCAAGAAATGTTCTTGGAATCATGTTTGTAAAACGTTCCGGTCGTATAATTCAGACTCTTTACAACCGTGTCTTCTTAGCTCAGCAAACGTTTCAGATACCTAGCTTTCCATCTACATTTTATTATATGGCCTATATTATATAAAAGTATAAAATCTTTGTTTCGTGTTGATTATAGAACACGCAGTACAGTTCGGTTTCGTTTGTAAAAATTGAATATAAGTTGTTTTATGAAAAAAACTTTAGAGGTTTAAAGTTCCACTGACCGTTCCAAGGCGGTGCCCCACTGTGTTCCTTTAATTGTTCGTTTTGTCCTCGTGTGTTTGCTTTGTCTGCTAGTGTGTGTGTGTGTGTGTGTGTGTGTGTGTGTGTGTGTGTGTGTGTGCACTTCTGGGTGCTATGGGGCTCGTTTTGGGGAGGCTGCGTTTTTGGTATGTGGCATTCCCTGTTTGATATTATTTTTGTTTTTAAAATAAACCAATTTTATCCAAAAAGAATACATAAGCACTATATTCATAAAAAATCAAATAATGTCGCAATTGTAGCTTGAAGACTGTCAGTATAGTAGTCAGTGTGTACGATAGATAAAGGTATCGATTTGGGCGGAGCTAACTACAGAATGTGACATTCAACGTCATTTACTACCTGTGTGTAAAGCAAACACTGAAACGGCACGGTATTATGAAATCTGCAGTATGTTATGTTTCCTTTTATCTTTTCTTTTTTTGTTCTGAAGGCCATATGAAAATAAGTTATGTTTTGAATTATTATGATTCATAATGTACCTTTTATGTAACCATCGTAAAATAAAGTTATTATTATTATTATTATTATTATTATTACTACAGAGAGCCTCTATATTGATTAATTGTGGTGAAATGAGGCATTTTTCGCCATAGGTTCTTCTTTGAAATTGTATTTATTTATCATTTTACGTTCATTGAACACATAATCTATGTTTCGAGAGTATAATCTGCTAGATGTAGGGAGTGCCCCTTTAATGTATCAGTAAATTATCGATAATGTCTCCGCTAAATTGGGGTTCCCGATAGGGAATTTTACGCGCATCCATAAATAACTTTTCAAATTCTGTGACACGGTTCCCTGGATATATAGAAAAATAATATGTTCTGAAGATTTCGATGAAAAAAACCCAAACTAGATGGGTGTTCAGTAATAATAATTTAATAAAAGAAATTTAGTTTGGGCTTATTTTACAGTTAGAAGAAGCGTTCAGTTGCATTTTTAATTTACAAAGAAATAAATACAGTAAGAAGGATTCTTTATAAATTAAAATGCATTCAGGCCACACTACGGGAAGTCGCTTTATTACTTGAGCATATTAACATTCTCAATATAACTTTAAAATCACAGTTATACTGCATTTATTAAAAAAATATTTTTCATATCCTACAATAAAAGTAAAATGTCCTAATTATATAAAATTGTTTATATAAACTACAGGAGATAAGTTATAAAACAATTATCTGTACAAATCAATAAAATTTATGGTTCTACTATTGTACTACATTTCAGGTCTACAGCCACATTGCTGGACCTAATCAGACAGGGTTATGAAGGAGATTTTTTTGTCTTTCAGAAATGGCAAAGTTATAGCCAACGTTAAATTTTCGTGACAAAAACTAAGTACAAAAAGTTTCATAACTTTGTCAAATAAGTTTGACCCACAAAATGTGGCAGCAACACGACCCTTCTCCGAAAGAGCGACACAAAAATGAATTTAAAAGCCATTTTCGAGTTTTTTTTCAAATTCAGTGCACCCTTTCACAAAAGCCAAAAATGCTAGCAAGCTTTTCTTTTCTCAAAATGTATTTTTTGTTAAATGACCATTCATGTTAGAAAGAGAAATAAATTAAATATATATAGAAAGCAGTAATTTGAGAACATTCGACCTTAGCACAGGCTCTACCTTAACACTTTGAGTTGTCTTTTTCCTGAGAAATAGTATGTAGGTAATGGACACCTGTTTTGATTCAAATGCTTCTTAAAAGCTGACAGAGGCTGCGCGTTTTTAGTTTCTAGAGGAAGGGTATAGAAGCTGGAAGAAAAGAGTCGAGATAAAGTGATGTTCTACAGCTAAATCCGGGGATATCCTGCTCATTTTTAATTTCTCATTTCTATACCAGGTATTACGCCGACGAGGAACAAGTAAAGACAAATAATCAGGTACAAGATTATGATAAATTTTGTAAATAATAGTTAATAATACTTTATAGTACATTGGTACTATGTAGAATATTTAGTCCAAGAGAAAACCCACTTTTATTAACCAGGTTTTCAATTTTGAAAATCCTGGTTATTAGATTGGGGTATGGCGGGCGGATGGGCGGATGGGCGGGCGTCAAACGAAATTGTGTCCGCTCTGTAACTCTTCAACCCTTTGAAGAATTTTGATGAAACTTCAGACAAATGTTTACCACATCAAGATGACGTGCAGAACGCATGTTCCGCATGGCTGGCTCCAAGGTCAAGGTCACAGTGACATTAACATTGAAAATCCTGTCCGCTCTGTAACTCTTCAACCCTTTGAAGAATTTTGATGAAACTTCAGACAAATGTTTACCACATCAAGATGACGTGCAGAACGCATGTTCCGCATGGCTGGCTCCAAGGTCAAGGTCACAGTGACATTAACATTGAAAATCCTGTTCACATGATTTTAACTGATTTGGCAGTCAAAGGTCATATCATCTTTGGAGGTAATTTAAAAAAGATATGATATATTATTTCATGTCTACTTTGTAACTTGGTTTTTTTAATAAAGTATTATTAAATTCTAGAATTTCTACAGGCGCTGTTGAAAATCTGGTTTGGCGGCATTGCCGCATTTCTTGTTTACTTTTTTGAGCACAGGAAAACAATTTATATCATTACTTTTCTCAATATATGTACGTTTTGGAAACACCAATTTTTTCGCCCGTACACGGGCAACGCCCAAAAATTCAAGATGGCGGCCAAGATGGAGGACATTTTTATTGAAGACGACCCTTTTAAGTAATAAAGGGCAATAACAGTATACAAAACATTGATATGTTTCTATACTTTTGCATTTTGTATAACAAGAAACTAAATTTCACTTTTGTGTTTGAAAAGTACATATCTTTTGTACACTTTCGGTTGTTTTTACTGAAAAACAGTGAAATTTCACTGCTTTTTGCATTTCTTAAGGTTTCAACTCTTGTAGAATTTTTGTGTTGAAGTAAATTTCTCATTTTTTGTAACTAGTATGTATGACCATTTAGTTAGAAACATAATATGAGCAGGTTGGGCCAGTAAGTCTTTAAGATTTGAAACAACACACATTTAATTCGAACCCCACCCACCAATGAAACTACATGAAACTTTTTAGCACGCTGACGGTAACAGATACTGAGCTAAAATGTTTTCTTTTAATATATTTTTACTCAATTCATGAAATGGTTGCCTTGGCAACTTGTATATATAGTAAAATTTGTGATAAAATAGTAAAATGGTGTCATATTTCACTGTCCAGACCTGTAAACTTTAAATTTCTCAATTTTTGTAACCAATTTGTATGACCACTTGGTAAGAAACGCAATATTAGAAAGTTGGGTCAGTAAGTCTTTCAGATTTGAAACAACACACATTTAATTCGAACCCCACCCATCAATGAAACTAAATGAAAATTCTTAGCATGCGGACACTAACATATATAAGGCTAAAATATTATTATTTTAATTTGAAATTTTAATATATTTTTATTCAATTTACTTCTGTATTTCTGATAAGAACTATGTTAGCATATCTTATGATTTAACATGACATCCATGTAATGGTTGCCATGGCAACAATACATACAAAGTAAAAATCGTGATTAAATAGCAAAATTGTGTCAAATTTCTACTGATATATATGCATGTAACCCAAAACCTTTTCTGCAAAGTAATTACTTGAAAATACTAATTAGGATTAACTCAGGCCCAAGTAGTATTCTTGAAAGAAAAACAAAATATTCAGGTGTTTTTATAATGAAGACAGCAACATTATCCTTAAAGTGACATTATGCGCATTTTTTTTCAAGTAAAAATCCAGCTGAAAATGGTGTGTACAAAAGTGCAGAGGAAATAATAACTTTTAACTCAATACACCAAACTCTTCCCGCTACCAGTATGAAGAAATAACTTTAAAAATACTGATTTTCTTTTTTGACTGGGAGAGTCAATTTAAGAAAAGCACAACTGCATACAGGAGTTGCTTCCCTTCTACTGCCGAAATCACTACCAACATCAACAACGACACATTCAACTATCATTTTATCAGTCCGATTTTGTTTATATCTAAAGCACCAACTTCAAATACTAATGGGGCATTTAACACATTTACTGCAGATTTCATAATAGCGCGCCGTTTCAGTGTTTGTTGCGTATCGATTGAATACAGGTAATGAATGACTAAAGCGTCTGTAGGCGGAGCTACATTTTACACATACGGAGAGCTATCAGATAAAGTGTAGTGAGAAAAATATAAATCGGTCATATTGTTTACGGCATTCAATAGTGTTTAGCCGGTGGTTACGTACTACAAGTTGCTTGTGTGCTAGAGTCCCATCAAAGAAGGGAATATACGCATACAACATGTACGTGTAAATCCGGTACAAGTGTCATTTCACTTACATAATTTTAGTGTAAATATATGTCGAAGTAGAATGAATAAAAATATTGTAAATATACATTCTATTTCGCCTTCTATAAATGATCCGATCGCAAAACTTTAATATTATGCATTATAAAAATACGACTATACTGATATCTTGTTACAACCGCGCATGCTTTGCACGTACTGTATTTGACTTACAAGAGTGCTAAAATGTTTCTGTCGATGCTCTGAAATCTGTAAAAGCAAGAAATGCAACAACGCACATGTCATCAGAGTCGTTGCGTAAAGCTTTCACAAAAATGTAGAGCGTTAACCTCTACCGGTAGTCCAACTATCTAGACATAATGCTTGTTTCTTCATGATTTGTATTTTTTTAACTTTTGGTGTTTATTTTTTACATCTTTGTTAGCATGACTTTCCTCAATGAATATAAAAAAGTAAAATATCATAAAAGTGAAAACTTAAGATAATAAATGCGAGGTCTTTTTTCTAGGACTACCTGTACATCACATTGCTACAGTTGACCTATCGCCAGTACAAATGAAATTTACTTTGTTTTATAAGTAGTTTCGTTCACTTAATTGGTGACGTTTACATGTACAATCGAGCCAAGTTTTGATGTTTTCAGTTCGTGTTTATTTTATCGACATGCGATTTGACTTTTCGCAAGTTTGTGGTATGACTACACTAAATCTTTTTCCATAGACTTACTGTATAGCATTTAAGCACGGTCCGCATACCAAAACATTCGTTGAGTGTTTACACCCCAATAAATCTGTAGAACTACCTTAGTCACACCCAAAAATGCCCTTTTTTATATACATATAGTGATACTTTAAAGCCGAAAATTGCACCAGTAGGACATCACCCCTCGTCTACGATTTTTGTTTACATTCTGTCAAAAAAATTCAATATTTTCAGATAGCCACAGAACACCGTAAAATTGATCAGAAAATTAATAAACTATTTTTTTGTTATGTTCAACCATTGTACTTTCGATTTTAATTCTAGAAAACTTTAGTGCTACTAATCATTTTAAACCAATCAGAAACCACAGATATCTAATAGGTCCGCAAGTTCCCTACACAAATTGGCTGGTTCCAAGTCTCACCGATTTAGTGAAGTCATACCTAAATTGTACAGCGATACATTTACCTGAATCGTAGATGGTACACGGGAGTTTGCTATACCTGTATACTGTGCACAAATATTTACATGCAGAGCGCATGTATAATTATATAATTTACCATAAGTTTAAAAGAGTGGTCACTCAATGATCTAGACATTCTTTTATAAATTTTACGAAGGTGAATTTCGTTTTCTCGTAAAATACAATCGGCGATGATGCAACAAAACAACAGTTATATATATCATACATTTCTAATCACACTTTAGAAAGGATTTCCCGTATGAAAAAATATACAGGAAAGATGATTAAGGGTGCTATATTCTCTGCAGGTTCAACAGTGATTCACGAATATAAAATGTCCTAAAACAGTTCATTCTAAACATCCTGCAAGAAAAGTTCTTGGAATCATGTTTGTAAATAGTTTGTCGTACAAGTGAGACTCTTTACAACCGTGTCTCTTAGCTCAGCAAACGTTTCAGATACTTAGCCCGAGTTAGCCGAGGACACATTTTCCTCCATCAACATTTTCTTATATGGACTTTATTACAGAAAAGTATAAAATCTTTGTTTCGTGTTGATAGTAGAACACGCAATACAGTTTGGTTTCGTTTGTAAAAATTGAATACAAGTTGTTTCATGAAATAAACTTTCGAGGTTTAAAATAAACCAATTTTATCCAAAAAGAATACATAAGCACTAGATTCATAAAAGTCGCAGATGTGTAGGTATAGTAGTCAGTGTGTACGATAGATAAAGGTATCGATTTGGGCGGAGCTAACTACAGAATGTAACATCGACGTCATTTACTACCTGTGTGTAAAGCAAACACTGAAACGGCACAGTATTATGAAATCTGCAGTAAATGCACAGCAACCAAAATTTGCTTTTATAAAACTGTCACCAAAAATACACTTTGTGCAGTAATATGCGCAGAATGTCATTTTGAGCTTCAGAATATTTCTTCAAATAAAATCAAAGCACTGAAAGAACTGGTAGAGTGATGTTCTCAAACAACAGAAGAGATGACGCACATAAAGCTACGCTCTATCTTTTCGTAGCACAGTAAATTTGTAAATGTATAGCACAAAAGTCTCTAAACTTTTCTCCTACAAGGGATATTGAAGATACAAAGTGGACAAAAATAAAACCAATAAACCCGTAAGTGCGAACGTGACATTGGCCGAGCAGGTTTTGGAAATTGGTTCTACACATTGTATTGTTGAGATGAACATTTGAACAAACTTTCATGAACATCCTTTGAGGTGTTCAGGAGATATTGAGCAGTCATCTGTAAATACCTAGCACCTGTAATTAACAGAAACCACACTACCCGACGCAGTCCTTTGATCCATAAAATATGTAAAAGAAAAACTGGCTTAACAGTTTGCATGATCATGTGATCGGGAGACATGATTTTCTAAAGTGGATACAACTGTAATAGGAATGAATAGGATCTTTTTTCTTTTTTAAAGGTGTTTCTGATGAACGTTATATAATTGAGTCTGCATATACTATGTTGCAATGGTCCTGAACACAACAGAAATAGCAAGAAATAGGAGTTATTCTTTATACGTGGCAAATGACCCCTAAAGAGGTATCCCACAGCCTGTGATATTGACCTTCAAGTTGTAGACTCGGTACTTGCGCATAACACTGTATATTCCATGTGCTGAGCTTTTTTTCCAAATTCATTTTAAAATCCTTCAATGCATTACAAAGATACAGTCTGGACATTTACAAATCTTTCCATGCTTGACATAGTTACCATGTGCACGTGAGTGACACATTGTCTTGATGTGCTAAATATTTGTGCCAAGTTATTTTAAAATCCATCAGTGCATGTCAGAGTTACAGTTCGGACACGAATGTGTGCGTGTATACAGGATACCATGACCTTTAAAGTAGGAGTCGTGCGTCTTATACTCGACACATTGTCTTCATGTTCTGAACATTTGTACCATAATATTTTAAAAGCCTTAAAAGCCTGCATGACAGAGTAATAGCCCGAACTCGAAAACATGGACTGCCGGATACACAGACGGACGGACGGTGCGACTTTACTATGCCCATCTTTCGGGCATAAAAAAGGATAAGTGTAACTAAAAATAAAATCCAAAGTTCTCAAATTTTATTAAAAACTCTTACCATTTAATGATATATTGACAGAGGTTCTCATGAATGTATCTGCTTCATGACTGTTTAACTTTCCTGGCTTTGCCAGGGTGAGCTTTTGCGATGGATGATTGTCCGTCGTCCGTTAACATTTTGAGTCAAACGACATCTCCTCTGAAACCACTGTGCCAATGTTGATGAAACTATGCAGGGATGTTTCTTGCATGAAGTTCTACCAAAATTGTTGAAAGAATCTCATTCAATGAGAACTCTTGTTGCTATGACAAAAAATAGGAAACACTTTAAAAATCTTTTTCTCTAGGCCACAATGCCTAGAGCTTAGATATTTAGAATGTAGCATTGTCTAATAAACCTCTACCCAAATTGTTAAAATTAGGACCCCCGGGTTGAAATTGACCCTGGCCGGGGGTCACTTAGTCTTGTATAGGTTTTTATAGGAAAAACATAAAAATTCACTTTCCTCAAACCACAAGGCATAGAGCTTAGATATTTGGCATGTAGCATTGTCTAGTGGGTCTCTATCAAGATTATTCAAATTATGACCCCGGATTAAAATTGACCCGGCCCGGGGGTTTCTTTGTTTTACATAGGCTTATATAGGAAAAACCTTAAAAAATATTCTCTGAAACCACAAGGCCTGGAGCTTAGATATTTAGCGTGTAGCATTGTCTAGTAGACCTCTTTGAAGTTGGTTCAAATTATGCCACTGGGGTCAATATTGGCTCCGCCCAGGGGGTTACTTGTTTTACAAAGACATTTATAGAAAAACCTATTTGGTATGTACCATTGTCTAGTGGTCTTCAACCTACTTTGTTCAAATCATGCCTCTTCGGTCAACATTGATCACAACCACCAGGCAAGTGGGCATGTACTCAGGTGAGCGTTTTAGGGCTACCATGGCCCTCTTGTATAATTCTATTCAATGCAGAAATCTGGTTGCCTTTGCAACGGAAAGATTTAAAAAAAACCTTCTCAAGAACAGGAAGGCCTAGAACTGTGACATTATCTAGTAGACCTCTACGTCCAGAACTTTTCAAATTATGATCCCTAAGTAGTTCGGTAGTACTTGCGTAGTATATATCCTTTCCATTGGTTTATGAGAAGACATTTAACGATTTTTTCTGTCTTTGCAGCAGTGACCCTTACATACACTTAACCGATTTAGAAACGCAAGATTTTCTCTGTTGAACATTTTTATTTGAATGACGCTATTGTTTTTATTTCTATTTAAGTCATTTTTTGCTATGAATTATTGAAACTTTTACAATAATTCAATTTTATATTGTTTTTGCTGTGTATGAAATTTGAATAAATCTGAAACACGACAACACTGTTAAAATAAACATTTTGCCACTCTTGCGTTTCTAAACAGGTTGGGTGTACTATAAACGTAGTCTGGTGTTATCTGTCCCAACCATACGGTACGGGTCAGGCAAAGCTCAATAATGGCGGCGCCCACACTATCAAATTTGTACATTGAGTTAATAAGGGGCTTTATGTAGGAGTTGATCATTAAAAAAACATTGCAGAATGTGATTTGTTAATGCAAACCCAATGTAAATTGCTATTCGTATTTGATTGACCAGTAAAATATAACGAGAAATAAACAACAGGAAAAATAGCCGTGTTTAGTAGTTTAAACATATCTTATTTCCAATGATAATTACAATATTAAGGAAAATACTCCATATGACAACAAATGTATGGAAAAAATGTCAGGTCACAAGTTCTAACAACATTTAATACGACCTTTCCCTAATAGAGGAAAAGTTACATAGGTTGATGGTAAAAGACACGTTCGGTAAATATTTAATGGAAATATTTTGATGAAAAAAATCAATGTATTAGCATATACTTATGTAAAACACAATTCAAATAATGTTTAAAGAAATAAAATGGAGAACAAATGTTTTAATGGCGAAAAAAAAATACCATAAAAAAAGTGTCATATCCGAAATGTCTTCTTGAAGTAAGTTGTCCGAAATGTAGAACACTTACTGGTCCAACTTTTTCAACGTTTACAACGTTCACAGATTGAGCATTCAAAAAACCTTTCGTCGAACTTTAAAACTGCCAATGAAATGACAAGTATAATGTTTAACATTTTTTAATTAAGAAATTTACTCTGTAAGGCACCTTTTAATTGGACAATACCAAATGAAAACGGTCAAAAAATACTCTTGCATTTTCAGTTTTATAATTTTAGTACGTAAATATGTCATATCTACCAACATAATATGTTGTTACCGCCAGACGTATTTTAATTATAAATCCAGAGAAATTATACTTTCTCGATCAGTGAATAACGGTCAATATTTCGAGTAATATATTTGGTAAGAAAAGCAAGGATTAGTTTGTTTTCGTGATGCAGATATCATGGTACGGACTTAATCACAATTGGGGAGATCATGTGTTAGCAGCCGGTTAGCTCAGTCGGAAGAGCGTCTGCTCAAAGGGCCATGGGTTCGCCTGCACGTTTTTTCTCTCTCACTCTTTGGGATTTAGCACCTTCTGACTGGATAGAAACTAAACTTTACAGGAGTGTTGCTATCAATCGCTTTCATATACTCAAAATTGCGCCGGCCATCTTTTTAAAGACAGTACTTGTTAATACAGTGGCCTCAATGCTCACTGAACTGAAAAAAAAAATTGAAATAGATCAGTGGGCAAGTTTGGTTAAAATCTGACATGTTGTCTAACAGAAATGAATGTTTAAAGGAAATGTTGACGATGGACACCGGACGACCCACCTGTATTTACTAACACATCCAGAGCCTTCGGATCCAGTCAGTCCGGTTAGCTAAATATGTAGAGCACGAGACTTCTCGGGGCTGTGGGTTCGATTCCCGGGGCTGACCCTCTAAAATTACTAACAGTCCTTCGGTTGAGACTTAAAACCGAGATCCAATCATGTATGAGTGCTATACAGCTGGCATGTCAAAGAACCAGGGGTGTCTCTGAAATTGGGACGCTTTCTGTATCTTGCACTATCCTCCGAAAACCTAAAATAACTAACCTCTTCTTGGGGCGTTGGTCATGTGGGAAACCGGTACCAACGTTAAATCTCTAATTACACACACCTCAGATCCAAAGAGCTGACAAAGTGAAACAGTTCAGAGCGAAAACATTGCAAATAAAATCTTTGAATGATTAGTAGCAACACGTGTAGAGTCAGCATAACATATTGTAATTTTGGAACGCATAAATTCTGCATACATATTTTCTATTTTTAGTAACAATGGCCGCAGAAACCATTTCCTGAATTTTGAAATTGGTCAAATCAAGTACTAGTATTCATCTAGGCAAATTTGGTTAAAATCTGACATGTTGTCTCCTCGAAATGGTTTAAAAGAAATATAGACACAGCCTTCGGATCTAATGAACTGACAATGTGAAAAAGTTTACAGAGCTTAAGCTTAAAGTATACATGTATGTGGTAAACTATGCAAATAGAAATGTTAAATGATTGTAGCAACACTTGCAGAAACAGTATAACAATTGGTCTGAAGCTTGTCGCATATTATAATTTTTGGGCGTATAAATTATTCATAGTTACAAGAGTATTATTGCAGTATGCTCGGTAATCGAACACATGACTATCTGTAAATAAATAATTTTATGTACATTGTACTAGTGTTTCTGATAATTTGATTTGCAGAGAATCTATGAATAAATAATGCGGTTATGTTTGTTATGACTTAGGCGCGAACATATCATATATTTCTCGAAACGTTGGGGAGATATTGCGGCAAGGTATTTTATGTACATTGCTAAATAATGTGTACAGTCAACAGAAGAATCATTAAGTTTGTCCTGATATTAGTAACTATTTTCGAACTCGGGAGGTTTATTTTTGATAGCACATGGAACAGTTTTGTAACACATGAAACAAAGGTAAGATTTTTATATCTCTTTTGTACGTGTTTCATTTCTTGAAACAAGAAACAATGAACAAGTTTTTATTTTCTTTCATACCATTCCAGGACAAACACGTCTGTTTTCAAACTAAATACAGTAAGAGAAAGTGCAGGCTGATTGAGCAGTATTTTAAAAGAGCATCGTTTCGCTTGTGCAATCAGATTTTTTCTTGTCATTCGCACCAGACAGTGTACTTTCGGTATTCTGAAAAATATTTTAAAAAATATGTTTCTTTCAAGCCAGAACCAAGAATATCACTATTTTTTCAAAAATGAGATTTTTGGTTTATACTCAACTTTTGTGGGTTACACATATTATGTCAAATTTTGAGCACTAGCTTAATTGGTTGTCACGATATTGATAAAAGATCAAACATCGTATCAATATTTATCCAAATGCCGTCTGCAAAAACGTAGTATATCAAGATACATATAAAATATGTATCTATTTCACCTTCTCTGACATACCAAAACACCGCATGTCACTTAACAACATATTCGCATTATAGATTAAATCCAAAAAGCATGTAATTATTATACCAAAACCAATTATTTACAATACGGGTTTGTGGCATTGAGGGTTAATCGAAAAAAAGGACAATATTTGTGTGCCAAATCCATATATATGAAGATACAATTTTTTCCTACCTTTATTTAAACATATCTTAAGACACACAATCTTGTAACTGGCTATGCATTTTTCTGGCAGTTTTGAAATTGGATGCAATAAGCTAAATTTATCAAGAAAGAACACAGTTTATTCAGTTAATTTGTTTTGTCTGTGTACAAAGGACAGGCTAACAGTGCTCATTAACCTTACGCCAGGAGAAATGTAGCCACGCCTACCGAAATCAAGAGGCACTACTCCTGCGAAGTTCGACAAACACAGGAAATGCTCAAACAGATCTCTATTGAACTTAGTGCATTTAGTTTTAAAGGGGGGGGTTAAGGGTAATCGAAAACGTGTGCGGATTCATGCTAGTAGTTATTTGCATACGCGTTGCAATTATTTATATTTTAATGAAAAGCTATTTTACTTTTGACAGATGTTTTCAAACCATTGTATGTCTAGCTATAGAATTATTTATTTATCTAAATTACTATTTTATCAAATGTAACAGATGCATCAGACTGATCGACTTATTTACCCTCGCTACCAGCCGTAGTCATATGACCAAGCGTGGCCTATACTTTTATTGTTTGCTTGAAACGTTGGTGTTTTCAGATTTTATGTAAATTGTTAAATGATGTGTAGAGTCAACCGAAGATACGTCACGTTTGTCCTGATATTAGTTACTATTTTCACACTCGGATAGTTTACTTTTGATAGCACATGGAACAGTTTTGTAACACATGGAACAAAAGTAACAATTTTTATATCTTTTTTGTACGTGTTTCATTTCTTGAAACAAGAAACAACAAAAAACAGTGATACTACGTATCACAGCGGGCCTAGAAACAAATCTTTCATGTCAATATTTTGAAATGGGAGATGCAAATTAACTTTACAGACAGAATAAATTTATATTCTAGGTTCGTGTAAAGCAAATACTTGGCTATTTTGTTTGTGTATTTACAATTAAGTAACTGTTTCTCATTTTCAGTATATCATTCATGACTAATAAACTGGCAAATGAGTTTAAAAATTCTCTAGAAAACAAGAGAAGCATGTTACAACAGATAGGTATTAACAGTTTTAGCATAGAGCGATATTATGTTTTACTACAATTAAATCAGAATTTTTCACGTGAAATGTAACATTCAAGGCATTATTGAAAGCATAACAATTCAAAGGAAAACAATACTAAAGTACTGAAAAGAAGTGAGCAATGAAACAAGTTAAAAATACCTGACATGTGTTCAGAAACACATTAAATAATTTCCAGCATTGTCGATCTGCATTACACTGGAAAAAATACAAGAAGAAAGTTTATAGCACCAAATTTGACAAAATATAATGCATAAAGTATATGTAAGGAAATGTATGTCAGAGTACATTTAGCCAGTAAAAGAATCAATCTACAAACATACTTTTGACAGGGCACTTACAGATGATTTAAAAGCAGGATATGAAATGTATCAAAACAGAAAAGAAAAAAAACAACACAAAGTCAGTAAACCAGCTAGCAAAAGAGAACAGTAAATGCGTTGTTGCACTTTTAATATTCAAGCTGTTGTGTATACAACCCAAATGTATTACACGAGAAAGTTTTGCTGTCTGTTACAACTTTATTGTGTAAATAACAAGAATGGTAACTGTTACTTGCGGTCAGAAGTCAACGATATACATAGATCAATTCCAATTTGAACCTGTTTTCATCTTTATCTCATATCCTTGCCAAAATGAGTAGAACAGGTTATTTTCTATTCGGACTTGTACAGTCACAGTGTTGCTTTGTGGCTCCTAAATGCTGCCACAGTCCGTTTGAATACAAAACATTGATTCCAATCTCCTAGAAAACGGAGTACATATTGAGTACGATTGAATGAATTTGCAAAGTCTAAAACCAAGATCTATGCTCCCAGCGAACGGCTAGAATGGCTAGACGGAAAAATCCATGCCGTGTATTGCCACTTAAACACCATGACTTTATATATTTCAGAGGCTTGAAAACCTAAGACAGATAGTGGTAAATAAGTCAAATAGACAAACATAAAATGGATGCAATTTCTCAAGAATGGGCCTAAAAAAGCCTTCTCAAATTCGCCATATAGGATGCAGAATTTATATGCATCAAACTTATAAACAAAACAATATCCCAAAAAGTAACCTGAACCATTGTACTAAAGTAAATAACCTATTACTAGTGCAAAAGGAAACATTTATTAGAATTGTCCAAACAGGCTGTAATCCAAAATGAGTTTATTGAAGTTTACAAACATTAATGTCTTCTATGATACAGCCATTCAGTAAATATATGAACAACACTCACATAAATAATTACACAATTGTTTAAAATAACAAAATCATATATACAGTCGCTCATTTAGTTTACTAACGCTGTAAAGAGAAAACTTTGTAAGAAAATACTTCTATTTCATAAAACAATACAAATGATAATATAGCAGATACTATGTTATAGTTGCTTCAGACGTCTATTCTTAAAAACATTTTCTGCTTAAACAGAGCATGCCTAAATAATTAATTTACACTAGTTTTCTTAAGTTCAAAATCTAATGCCAAATGCTTGCATGTTTATATACTGCATCTTAGCACAATATATTCAATTGTATAGCCAGATGCATGGATTTGGCATTCAGAAATCTTCATCCTTTCCCAGTCTGTCTCAAAGACAAAAGCACTTATTTCAAGATACTTATTTCTTTCTGAAGAAAAAGTTAAATATTTAAAGATTTATGCCAAAAGAAAACTATAATTTTTCTCTTATTTCAAAGAGATATATAATAAAAGCTATACCTTGCTGAAAATATTAGCCCATGAGCTTTATAGTGGTAAAATATTTTTTTGTAGTAAGAATTTTTAGGCACAAAAAAAACCAGTTTCTCATGTAAAAAATCATTTCTCCTGAAAATATGTTCAAAACGCTGAAACTTGGTTCTTGCTTTAAGCCCACGATGTATAAAGTAGTACTACTCTGAAAAGAAAATATACATATTTTTTCTGAAAGAAGCAATCAAGGTAACGAAGTGCACATTCAAACGTGTGTGGTCAAGCTCATTGAAAATAAATAAGAATTTGTCTGTTATAGTTTCGCTGTTTGTACAATGCTTAAATTTTATATACTGTTTTCAGGTAATACAGTCACGTGATTACATCCAGAATTATACCATGCAATACCAACTTGCTTATTTTAAGACCTTAAAGAATATGTCTATTGTGACAACAGTTGTTACAGCGTATTTCGATTTGGGAACATTTCGAAAAGGATCAGCGGGAAAATATTTCACACGACAACTGTATTATGACTGGGCTAAAACTTTTCGATTTCTGGTGAATCCGCTGGTTGTGTACACGGACTCAGAGGACTTTAGAAATCACATGATGTTTGTAAGAAACGAATCAATGAAACATACTAAAATATTTCTCATTCCAAGATCATCGTCATGGGCCTTCGAAAATATTAGAAGAATAAAGGAAATATTCAGCGTTGAGGATTATCCGAAACACTATCCGAACACTGTTGTTCCAGCATACACATGTGCACAACATGCTAAGTTTGATACGATTGAACGTGCTGCCAAAAGCAATGTTTTCAATACAAAATATTACATGTGGCTAGATGTAGGCTATTTTAGAAATCGCAAATCACAAAATCTGTTTTATTTATCGAAACCGAAGGGTTTTGATGATTCCAAAATTGCAATGAATCTCATAAAATTTAGGAATTCACTTACAGCAAATCCAGATGAAATTATGAAGAAAAATCGTGTGTTGGTAGGCGGTGGTTTAGTTTACGGCAAAAGACAGAATATCATCAACTTTGCAGTCCAGTTTCGACGAGCTGTAGTTCATTTCTTATCTGAAGGACTGATAAATACTGATCAACAAGTCATTTACGCCATGTTTTCGAAGCTTGGGAGACAAAACATTAAACCGGAAATGGAACTACAAATCTATAGACCAGGTCACGAAGATGACTGGTTTTATCTTGGAAACGCTATGGTAAAAGAGATTCACAGAAATAATTGCACAAAACCAGGTACTAGCAGCTTGCTTTGTGATGATTAAGTGTTAATGAATTTCAGATTTCTGAGGAGGCAAAACAGTTTTGCGCCCTTGTTTCGAATTAGCCAGAGTGAAATGTCTGTAGAAAGGGTACTGTTGAGAGTTAAGGGCGCAGTTTGTGTAGAGAATGATTAATACGTGAAAAATCGGATTTTTCCTGTCTATAGTTTACACGCTAATTTATTTTCTTTTTTGAATTGAATGTTAAATGAATTTACAATAATTTCAATATATACGTCCAAGTTGAATTTAGGTTCTCCGTTACAGGAGCTTTTTTGGATTTCGACTTCCGGTGGTACTGAAGAAATCATTTCCGAAAACTTCTTGTTTTTTTATCGTTTAAAAACTAGCTGATCACCGGTTGAAATACGTAATTCTTCATGCTTTCTGAAATCATTTTAAAAGAAACGCACCAGCTGTTAAAGTATTTCAGATTATGTCAGGAACGCTGACTTGGGCCAATACGTTTAAACATTTCTGCTATCTTGCGGCATACGTCGGAGGAACCCAGAGAAGATTTCATTTAAATTCACAATGTCTTCTGTGAAATTCCGGAGCACGTTTGGTAAGCATATTTCATAAAACATTCCAAAAGTGTGACAGGTTCGCGACGCCGAAAAGTGAACGTACATCTCACCGGGTGCCCGTTGTAAAGACGGCGTACGCCGCCCGGTGGTTGTAAGGTTACAGCTGCGCGTTGTTAATGAGCGTTTATTCACTGCGATCAAACTGTTTTCTCCAAGACAGACAACTCGAATTAGGTCCCATGGTGTAGCGGCTTGAATTACATTTCTTTGTTACTCAACCAGTATTTACCTACTCAGTACATGTAAATATCTTGATCCGTTGATCTTTTAACGATTAATCCACGTAATATACAAGCTTTAATATCGTATACCTGTCATAAATACTTAATCCTGATTGGCCCATAGCGCTCACGTGCCAGGTCTGCAAAAGTATGTGTAGACCTGGAAATGCTGTGTAGACCTGCACGGATTTTAAGACGTCATTTCTGTTATATTTTCGTATGATTTTCACTACTCTTTATGAGGTATACGATATAATGATTATAGACTAATGTTTCGGTCAATACATAGTTTTGCGGACCTGTTAAAAAATGATATCAACAATATCACTTTTAACAGGTCCGCAAAACTATGTATTGACCTCAAAATTAGTCTATAATTGTATATTGTAGAAATTAAGACGATAGCGCTCTACCTTAAACCATAACTCAATCATGTGGACTTCACAATTTAGTGATGTGTTATAAACTGTTGATGTGTAAGATTGAAAGAACTGTTCAACTATTTCTATGGTCGAGCATCTGGAGGAGACATTGAACTATAAAATAAGTGCCAGTTTGAACAATTTCATAATTTGACTTTGTCAGGAAACTTGCACAAAAATTGGATATTTTTCATGTAAGTAACCCAAGAACTGAAATGACATGTTTTAACAATATTTGTAACAAAACACACCAATACAGGTTCTAAAGCTTATATAACAGTAATTGTTTGTGTATTATGTCAAAAGACCACCAGGCTACATTTTAGTAATAGCATCAGATTTTTACTGGTGGTCATTTTGTTTTGGACAAGTTACCTTAAATAAAACGCAAAATATTTGGTCAGTATTGAGACTGTGGAGTGTTTCTCAAGATATTTGTAGGATTTGTGTTTCTTGAGTTTTGTCAAGATTTTCAAGCCATTTTTTACCATAGTCTGAAGGGTAAAGAATATTAGTTTTACCCCAGTCATTCTCAGGACCACCATCATCAAAATTGAAAACTTCTGTGTATTTATATTCATTTTTAGCTGAAGTACATCCATCCAGTCTGGTTTGTCTTCATTAAAGTCATTTTCATCGTCAGATTGATTTTCATCTGGACAGAACTCGTCAGTGTTATTTCTTTTAGCACGCTCTATGTCAGCCTTTACAAAGTTTGGACATTCATCAGTTTACAAGAAATGTAGCATGAACTCCAGCCAAGTTATGTCTGTAGTTTTAAAGTCTTCCATGTTTCTCCATGTTCACGTTTAGCTGTATTCAGTAGTTTGGCTGACTTGTGTCACTGCCAGTACTTTCACTGGCATTATTTACTACATCTTTGAAGAGATCGGCAACACCCCCAGTACTTTAGTTTCCTTTACATGCTTAACCAGAGACATATTTCTCTACTGCAATGATCTCATTGATGGAGGGATTTTCTGGATCACTCTTTGACAGTTTCAACGATATGTCACCATTTGCACGCCATCCTTGTATATGATGTGCAGAATGTTGCACCAGCATAAGATGATCCCTTTCCATTTCAAGTCTTTATGAACCATTCTTGTCTTTGATAATTGCTGGAGTTTTGCCTGGCTCATTTTGAGTACCAAATTCCATCCTACAAAGTTTTTGGTTTCCTTTTCGCCTTAGGCAGTAAGCAGATCATATGTGGATGTTCATGCACTTGGTGAGGAGTAAATGGTCCTCAAGTAGTGTTTCTTGAGTTTGACTGACATCCATTAGCAACTTGTTAAGTGGGTTATTTTCTATTGTTGGTATATCTGCTGAATCTTCAGGGGTTGGCCATACGTGCTTTCTTGACATCTCTTTGTCATCTGTACCAGCTGGGTGTATAGCAGTCATACCAAAAGTGGACTTGGCCCAAGTCGAAAGTTCCTCAGCTGTATTGTCATCACTGAGACCTTTCAGGATATCTTCATAGAGCAAATTATGAGATTCTCTGTCAGACCTCCAGCAAAGGCCATGCCAATGTATTATGCCACGTGACTTAGCAAACTCCATGCGATATCAGAATGTGTCAACTGAGAATGCAGGACAAATCACTGTATCAAAGTAGGATTGAGTTCTTTAGTCATAGTACTGGGAAATTATGTATACAGTTTTAAGAACGCTGAAGAATGTGTTGCGATCGGACAGAACAAGCTTTTCCCCAGTGCTCAAGAGAATATACTGCTGTAATACATTTTTCAGAGTCTTAAATAATACTCTCCGCAGCTCCCAGTTGTGAAAAATGCAGGGAGTCCTTGCCCTTCATTAATTTTGTATTGAATGAGTAAGCGAAGCTCTTTGTTTCTTTGAGCCCAATACTGAGGTGTACCTCGCAAACATTTGCCAAAGAAGGTGCAGATGGAATTTCATTGGCTGTTACATTGAACTTATATTTAGCCGATTTAATGTTTTTGCTATTTTTTCGCATTCTTGATTTTTTTTCGTTCAAAGTTTCTGGAAAAACAGGTACATTGTACCTAATTCCTATTTTTCTGCACTTTTGAAGTGTGTCAGATTCCTTTGCAGATAATTGTGCAATTGTCTCCTGGTCGAAATATTTATGTTTTTGAGAGAACAGAATCCGACTTTTCTTTTGTATTTTTTACTTTGCAGTAAAACAGCAACCTGTTGAGGGCTGTCATTTATCTTCCTTTCGGTTGTTCTGTGTTTTTCTTTGACAGGCTGTATGAAAGGGGAGTTGGATATGCATCTATTTTCAGGAGCCGTGTTAAGTAATGCAGGATTTGCTTATATAGGATATAGTAAGGTAAAGTATGAGTTTGCTAAATATAAGAATACTGTATCTGATGAATGGGTTGACAAATATTAATCTTTATGATAATGTGTCTAAAACTTGCGTTGCTGTTTGTAAAAGACTGTGCTCTTGATAAAAGTTGTAATATTAATTATTCAAAAGTCCAGCAGTCACTCTTATTTCACAAGCAGTAGCCCATCCATTTTGAATAAGCATGCGATGCCAGTAAACTGTCGCAGAACTTGTTCATGTGACAAAGCTATAGAATCACGCCATATTTCCCAGTTGTTTAGTATATGAGTACAAATTAGATTGCAAACATATGCGCCACTACTGTAACTGCCTTGTAAAGAAAGACTGGGGCAGCTGAAAAAAACAGTTGCCATCACCAGAAACATTAAGCCTTTTGTATGTCTGATTTTCAATAGCCAAAAAAGGATGGTCAGTATTGTAATTATTAAGATCATAGAGTAAAGAAGGCCTATCAGATGCGGCATTATGAACATCATGAACAGTAGCGGTTTGATTGTTTCTTTCATATAAAGGAACAGTTTTGTCAGTGCTTATCAAAGGTACAGTTTTGTCAGTATTTATCAAAGGAACAATTTTGTCAGTGTTTATCTAAGGAACAGTTTTGACAGTGTTTATCATTTTACTTAGTGTTTGGTCCAGATGAGGAAACTTGACCTGTGTTTGAGCCAGATTTAACTATGGGCATTTGTTCCTGTTTTGAATTGGTGATGTCTTTTCAGATTTACTTTTGGTGAAATGATTGGTGGCTTGGTTTTTTATAGGAGTACCAGTATTGTATTGTTTCTTACTTTTACAACAATATGAATAATCGAATGATATTGCTCTCTTTTCACTTTTTGACAAACAATAATCGTGATCAGTTTTAACAGTTGGTTTAAAATATAAGTGTGTTTATTTAACACACATCCACTCATATTGACTGATCTACTTAGATCTATGTTACATTAAGTCAAATATATTCATTGAGATATGTTTTATTTCTTTAATTTCTACAATATACACTATACAATATACAATATATATAATTTGATTGTGTATTATGTCAAGAGACCACCAGACTACATTTTAGTAATAGCATCATTTTTTCACTGGTGGTCATTTTGTTTTGGACAAGTTACCTTAATGCTAAATACACTAATTCAATTAAAAAGTGTTGTATCTTATAAGCCATTGAGACTTATTGTCTCTGGCACAGCAGGATCGGGAAAATCCTTCCTCATTCAATGTGTTGTATATGCCATCCAGAAACTTTTTGGCAGCACAAAAGCTGTTCAGGTTGTTTGTCCAACTGAAAACAGTGCTAACCTTATATCACGAAAAACTGTACATGACTTTTTGAAAATACCTACAAACGAACAGACAAAAAAAGAGATGTATATACCAGATGGTGCAAAAGCAGAAGCCATTCAAGAAAATTGTAAAGACCTTGTTACACTCCTTGTTGATGAGAGGTCACTAGTTGGTTATAATACACTGGGTGGATGGAGTACCACTGTCAATTGGGTATGGGCAATTCCTCTGAACTATGGGGTGGTGTTCCAGTTGTTGTTTGAATCTTGGAGATAATGTTCAACTTCCACCAGTTTGTGACAGTCCTGTATACAATTGTGAAGGAAAAACACCAGCTGCCATACACAGTTCTCCGATATGAAAAGAATTTCAAGAAATATTAGAGTTAAAAACTATAATTCGACAAGACAACAACCAACAGCCTTTCAAAAATGTCCTTTCAGTTTTTCTACAGTACATAACTATGAATGATACAACCTGGCTTCAGAGATTTCAATGGAACAATTTTAAAATGAGTCATAGTGAAGGTCTCCTCACTGATATGGATACCAATGGTATATTTGTCTTTCCAAAACACAAATCTGAGTATGCACATAAAATGAAAAACCTTACGAAGCAAAATGAAAGGGACCGTAGCCTGCATAACAGCAGTAAACATTGGTATACATGCCAAACAGGCTAATAGCGATTCAGTGGAAGGCTTGCTGTGTAGACTTTATGTGTGCACTGACACAAAAGTCATGCTAACATGTAACATTGCAGTTCAATATGGCTTGTTTAATGGATCTACCAGATGTTGTCATGGTCAGGTTTCATCAATACACAGGACCACCAAGGAATGACAATTGGAGAAGGACGACTTGATCGTTACATTATAATTGACCCTGGCTCAACAGCTTTTGAATTAAAAATTTCTGGAGCATTGTGGTTAATATCTTCATCAGATTTCTTTTCAATTCATTTCCTAGCATACATTATTTCTTAAAGTGCAACAAATATCACCAATATAGAGCTCTGTTCAAAACTGTCCAATTTTCAAATTGTTGGATGTGCATTAATCTCTGTATTCCCATCAAACTACAGTATAATATCTCTGAACAGTTTGTTACCAATCACAGAACATTATCAACTGAATAGTCTTTTAGTTTTTAAACATTCGGTGGGTGACATGGAAGTCACTAACTGATATACATGTACAATATACTAAATTTTTATTACCAATACATGTACAACAATTGCAATAATAGTTTGAAACATAACTTTTTAATATCAATATGACTTTCAGATCAATTCTTCATATTAATTATAACTCAAGTGACAACTATTCCTTCTTAACTTATAGATGACTAGTGTAACAGTAGTCACTGACTCAAGAGTCTCCAAAACATCTACGTTATGGAAACCAATCAAATGGTGCATGCCTGGAAAAAACATTTACATCCAAGTGATTCCAGGGAGTAAATTACAGATAGTCATGTCAGCGGCAATATCAAAATTTCATTATATCAAATGTAACTCCAACTCTGTCTGTTTGGTTCTTGCAGCAGGAATCTATAACTTAACTAACAAGTTTAATCACTCTTTTGGAACAGTGTTAGTGTATCATCGTGATACTCGTGTGTTAAAACCTTTTTTAACACAGATAACTAACTTATCCACTAACTGGAACAATAAAAAAATTAAGATAAGTTCATATTCCATTTGCGTCTGTTGAGGAAAACTTTGAAAAAGTGTCTACAGTGCTGAAGAAAAGAAAATTCAGCAATGTAATTTGGAAGAAGATATAAAAATTAATAAATAATCACATATCGCAAATGAATTCAATTCATAATGTATTCTTAGTAAGATGGGAAAGAGACATGCCCTACCCGAAAAAAACGTGGTCGAAATAGCAATAACACAAAAAACTCAAATTAGATTTTCATACAGTAACTTGTATGACGGTGTCCATGCTGATGAACAACTTAAACGAAAATGGAACAGTTTTTTTACTTCTTTCTATACAAAAAGAAATCAGTGGAGCTTCTGATACCTATGATAGAACAAAAGATTTAGAAGGTGATTGTGATGAAAACAATGATCATGGGATTTTAAAATATCTATGAAATCATGAATTGAAAACCGTTTTACATGTAAATTTATTGAAAATTAAAAATTAAAGTTTATGTTGAATTGTTTATAATGACGACTTTTTTATGTATGCTTGCTATAACTTCAAAAAGTTACAAGTATTATTTTACTAGTATTACTGTTGTTTTTTTACTTCAAGTGAATGCTGCAGTTTTGAGGTTTAACGTTAAACCATTAACTTAATTCATTCACATAGCATGCATATAACACACTTATTTATATTACAAATAGCATCTACTATAGTTATAAGAGCGATGGGTGACATGTACATCACTAACTGCAAATGAAATTAATTTATCATTTAATCACATAAAAAAAAATGTCATGTACCTTACAAAATGTATTAAACAAAGCGATGGGTGATATGTTCATCACTAACTGCAATCAAATAAAATCATGTATACAGCAAGGAATTTCAAGTCACTTTACCAGCCAAAAATATCATTGCAAAAATATGTCTGCATAAATATTGTGCCGAAAAGCTGATGCTGTCATCAAAGGTAAGACAAATTTATAACAAAATGTTAAAGACATGTTCTAGTTAACGATACAAAAGTCAAGCATGTTAAGTATTGTTTATTTATTCACTTTGCGTTGTTTACAGTTATTCATTGTTGCATTGTTTTTCCAATAGATAGGTAGCACCTGGAGTTATATGATTGCTATATTTCGTTTTTGACTGCCTTAATTGAATGTTGAAATATAATCTGAAATACAAATATGTGGCTTTTTGTGGCTCTGTGTAAAACCGGTGCATGAGAATGGAAGTAGGTGATTTTTCACCAGTTTGCAGTGAGCAGAATGCATTCAACACTCAGTCAAGACAGTCAAAAGACAAATATAGCAATATTAATCATTCTCTACACAAACTGCACCCTCAACTCTCAACAGTGCCCTTTCTTCAGAAATTTCACCCTCGCCGTTTCGAAACTAGGGCGCAAAACTGTTGAGTGTCTCCTTAATTAAGAAGCAGGAAAAGTTTGCCGGTTTAATGATTTGCACGTATTCTGCGTTTAATTATAGAATGCGGGTTGTGACATGTCACTTGCTAATTGCTAGTTAGGAAATTGTTACTTGCTACTTGCCACTTTCTTATTGCTAGTTGCTTGTTGGAACATGCCACTTACTAATTGCTATTTGCTTATTGCCACTTGCCCACTGCTAATTGCGGGTTTGGACATGCCACTTGCTAATTGCCACATGCTTTTGCTTATTGCTAATTGGGACATGCTACTTGCTAATTGTCACTTGCTTTTTGCCACTTTGTAACATCTGAAAGCATTATGTGTATGTGCTTTGGTATTAGATTATAATTTTAATCAAGAAAACTATTATCATGGTCATACTCATCAATTTCCATAGCTGGTATCAAAATATTAATTCCAATAAATGACATACAATTCAAACATAGGAATGATGGACACGTTAGAGCAATAACAAATTTATAAATTCATGGATTTTAAACTTTGATGCCAAAACATTTGTAGAGGCACAAAACAATTATATAATATACAGTACAAACATACAATACAATCCTAGGAATGACGGACACGCACACATAATAAACAAGTTTATCAAAATTTATTTAGTTTAAATTTGATCTAGTTACGTTAAACTAGACCTATCACTAAATGTGATAAATACCCCCGAAAGACTGCTTTATCAACTGAGGAAGGTAGTTACAGAATATCTTGCAAAAAAAAATAAAATAAAGATATTGTTATTGGCAATAACTAAAAGTAATTTGTCATGACAGAGTTATAGTTCTTGTACACTTTACTTTCTCTCATTATGCTTGACAATTATATGAAGTTATATTGAATTACAACAAGTAGTTTTCAAATTATGCTCCGGGCAAGGACAAGTAACAAAGGGCAATAACTATGTAATTAGTCAAGAAAGAGTTACAGTTCTTGTACACTGAACTTTCGCTCATCGTGCTTGACCATTGTATGAAGTTATATTGAATTCCAATCAGTAGTTTTCAAGTAATGCTCTGGACAAGGAAAAGTAACAAAGGGCAATAACTTTGTAATTAGTCAAGAAAGAGTTACGGCTCTTGTACACTGCACTTTTGCTCATCGTGCTTGACCATTGTATGCAGTTATATTGAATTCCAATCAGTAGTTTTCAAATAATGCTCTGGACAAGGAAAAGTAACAAAGGGCAATAACTCTGTAATTAGTCAAGAAAGAGTTATGGTTCATGTGCACTGCACTTTCTGTTATTGTGTTTGACTATTGTATGATGTTGTATGGAATTCCAACCAGTAGTTTTCAAGTTATGCTCCGGACCAGGAAAAGTAACAAAGGACAATAACTCTGCAATTAGTCAAGATGGAGTTATGTTTCTTGTGCACTGTATTTCCTCTCATTGTGCTTGACCAAGGTATGAAATTGTATTGAATTCCAACAAGTATTTTTCAAAATATACTCCGGACAAGAAAAATACAACGGATCGAACGCCCGCCGAACCGACCACCCAACGAGTGATTCCTATATACCCCCTAAACTTCGTTTCGAGGATATAAAAATATATTTTAAATATAATAATTAGATACTGATGGCGCACAATCAAGGTGAAAAGTAACATTAGAAGGTACCTACTTATTATATAGTACGTTCCTACATATTCTAAGAGGATCATACTAAATAATTAGTAGGAAGCTACTTAATTATTACCGACTTATGACCCTTTCGGTCGATTAAGTGTAAATTATATCGTTAGGGTTAACCCAAATTTAGTTTAATCATGTTTAATGCATATATACAATCAAAGCGCAGTGAGCGCTGAAGGCCTGGGGGCTCTAAATTAACTCCCCTAAAAACAACTTTTGACCTTCGTGATTTGCGCTGAACCTTACCTAAAGCGCGGGTCGAAATGTGCAGAGGACGAAATTTAGTATATGACACAGAATGAATGATTCACAAATATATGGGTGGCAGGAATGTTTGTTTTATTATAAAATGTATTATTTTTAGGTAAATATATATCTAATCGTTCGTAAATAAGAAGTTGTCAATGAAATAACATCAGAAATTTGAAAATCAAACTATCGTGCTCCGTACGTTTCCGTAAATTTCCGTAAATATCCGTACTTTTCTGTGATATGCATATGATTATCTTCCGTAATTAGCTTACAGTGCAGTAATTTCTAAAACGAAAATGTGTAATGCAGCCCGTAAGCTATAGACCTTTCTGCAATCGTTTGAAGTTGTATGTACTGTTTTTATTTGTAATACTGTATGTTCTTATCGTATGCGACATTCAAACAGAAGATTGATCTGGTCTGTCTTGCACTACTTTCCCATAGCGCATGTTTACAGTTGTTATTCGCACATAGCACAGTTAAATTGTCTGCAGTGTTTGAAATTTGGTATGCTAACTTAGGCCTAGGGGCCTTTCAGTTCCCATGCCAAAAATACCTGTACACACAAACAGACATAAGACACAACAAAACAAAAGCAAATGGGTCGGGCCACAAGTTCTATCAACATTAGTGGACGGCCCTTCTCAGTAGAAAAGAATAGTAGATTGCATTAACCCAAATTAATTAGTAGGTACCTACTAATTCATTAAGGTTCCACCTAAATTGTTTATTGCAAACCATTATCTCTATCCAATCACAGAGTGTTACATCTTTTAAATCAGCTACATTGTAATCAGGAACGATGGAAACACGGTCCCGATAGCTTGTTTATTCAACTACATGTACATGGCTTTATTATGTTTGGTGCCATTGTTTGCTACTTGCATACTTTATAAAGAAAAACATGATACTTTTATACAAATAGCCAGGAGAGGAATAATATAAAAATCACAAACAAAAGCGTCGAAAAAGAAATTAAAGCCTGGTAAAGGCAACCATATATCATAATTATGTACATTATTATAGTATAGTTTATATCAATACAAACTATTTTAGGTCGATTGTAAAACAAGTTATACAATTTATATTAATTACTTATATTAATCACTCTCAGCTGGTATCCATCACCGTGAGATTATTAGAGATGAGAAACCATTTTCCCTTTTAAAACCGAGCGCAAAGCAAAGGACCTTCTAGTACCTTTTTCGTCCTTGGTTTGACGCGGCCAGGGAACGAACCAAATACCTCCCGCACTCGAAGTGGGCGCTCTACCACTAGGCTATCGAGACGGTATTGTAGAATAATTAAGGTCAAACACGTAATCATTATGACCATTTGTTGACTTATGCATATTTTTATACAACAAGACACACTTAACGTATACAAATATAGAATCATTTGAACAAAGTGTTCCACAGAATGTTGCAGTACTCCATTAGTCAACTACCATAACTTAATTTTTAAACTACAACATCTTGCCTGAAAACCATATCAAAATCGAATAATGCTTTCGAAAACCTACATTTGTACTTAAATTCTCCATCTGTTCACAATAAACGGCATCTTACAACAGCAACATTTTGTCTTATTGATTTCTTTAGAATTACTCATTTCTGTTGTCAACGCAAAAAGAAATTACATGTATGTACATATCATCGACATCGTCAATTAACAGAATGACGGAGTGTTTTATTCTGCATTTGCTGTACTATGTGTTCGTGTGGAGTCTCTAAAATACACGAACAGTAACAGTAAAATGGTCTGACGATAAGCAGATGCTGCGCGGCAACCTTCAACAACAAGTCGATTCGCATATATATTTTCTATTTTTAGTAACAGTGACCGCAGAAACCATTTACTGAATTTTGAAATCAGTCAAATGAAGTACTTGGTTAAAATCTGACATGTTGTCTCATCGAAATGGTTTAAAAGAAATATAGACGATGGACGCCGGAGAGTCCACCTACATTACATTTAATAACTCATCCACAGCCTTCGGATCTAATAAGCTGATAGAATGAAAAATTTACAGAGCTTAAGCTTAAAGTATACATGTATGTTGTACACTATGCAAATAAAAATGTTAAATGATTGTAGTAACACTTGCAGATGGTCTGAAGATTGTCGCATATTATAATTTTTGGGCGTATGAATTATTCATAATTACAAAAATATTATTGCAGTATGCTCTGTAATGGAACACATGACTATCTGTAAATGATTAATTTTATGTACATTGTACTAGTATATCTGATAATACCAATGAATAAATAATGCGGATATGTTTGTTATGACTTAGGCGCGAATAAATTATATATTTTTCTCGAAACTTTGGAGAGATATTGCGGCAAGGTTTCTTTTTAATGTAAATTGCTGAATAATGTGTACAGTCAACAGAAGATACATAAAGTCTATCCTGATATTAGTAGCTATTTTCGAACTCGGGAGGTTTATTTTTGATAGCACATGGAACAGTTTTGTAATACATGACACAAAGGTAAAATATTTTATATTTATTATCTCTTTTGTACGTGTTTCATTTCTCGAAACAAGAAACAATGAACAAGTTTTAATTTTCTTTCATACCATTTTAGGACAAAAACTACTATTTTCAAACTAAATACAGTAAGAGAAAGTGCAGGCTGATTGAGCAGTATTTTAAAAAAGCATCGTTTCGATTATGCAATCAGATTTTTTGTCATTCGCACCAGACAGTGTACTTTCGATATTCTGAAAAATATTTTCAAAATATCGTGTTTCTTACTACAAGTTTCTTTTTCAACTCGAGAAATATAAAATTAATCAATGCATGTTAAACTGTGAAACTTAAAACAACGATATTTACATGTGCTGACATTTGATCATAACGGTTATTTCTTGTGTATTGACATACATTCAAAAGTTATCATATGTCGGGGGCTTAAAGTCAGAACCAAGTATATCACTATTTTGTCAGAAATTTTATTTTATTTTATATTTATTTATTTATTAAAGTCTCATCAATGTACATTTTATCACAGTACAAAATACATTGTATACAATATCAGTAAAACAAAAGTACATTGCCACTCATAATTGAGTTACAAGAGACTGTTAATATAGCATAATCTGTACACAAATATCACAATTTACATAAAAATTCTAAAACTGACCAGCAGTTATTAATTATAACATATATTAAATCTCATCATACATATTACAATATAATACATTTGATACAATAAAACGATATTATATATTATCATGTTAAAATCTCATTCTAAGAGTGATTAAAGACAGTATGATACATCACTAGCATTTAATTAAGAGTTATATACCATGTATTACACAGTATATCCTGTAAACATATAGTCTGTACACACATAAGACTATGTAATTGCTGCTAATCGAAATCTAAATGTGATACTAAAAGGAAATTCAGTAATACGATTCAAAGATACCAAAAAAAGCCACTATTGCGCAATTACAAAATATTCTAAAAAACCAATTATCATCTCAGATCAGATCAGAAATGAACTGATTAGCAGTAACTACATAGGACAACTAAAAGAAACATGATAAATTACTACAAAGGGACACTATTTATAGATAAAAGAGCTACTTCTATTAAGAATATTGAAACAGGTTTTGGCACAAATTCTTATCAAATGAGTACAGGTAAACAAAAATACGAACTTTTCAGATTCTGTCATTGTTAGAAAGTTAGGCTCAACATGTATCGCCTTCTCAAATAATGTTACTCTTAGGTCATCATACAGGCTACATTTCATCATAACATGAAATTCAGTTTCAACAGCGTTACAAAATGGACACTTTCTATCTTGTAGCTCTAATTTTTCATATCTCCCAGTTTCGATTCTGATTGGAGCGACTCCACACCGAAACTTACTAAATGCAAACCGGTGCAAAGGAGATAATATCAACTGACAATAGGGTTCGACACAAAAATCTGATTTGAATGTACAGTAAGTTCTCAACTTATTTCTACCTGTGCCAGGCTTCCAACATGGTTATTAATACATTGTCTCCAATCAGCTATATACCTATCCATCATGTTATTTACAACACAATTTACTAATTTGATTTTTGGTGCAGGGTTTGAAAGATTGTTGTATACTGTTACATTACACTCAGCTAATTTGTTTTTGACTACAAAATACCAATTCTTACAAACATAACTCGCTTTATTTGTAGCCCATAATGCAATCCGTTTATTAAGTCGACAGACGCCAGTATTACAAAGGCGGGACCAAAATGTTATAACTGATTTCCATTGTCGCACCACTGGTGGTTGCCAAGCTATTTCACCTGACAACGCTGCAACAGGTGTATACTTCCCCACACCAAGGTAAAATCGCATAGCACGATTCTGTACAGCAGAAATGAGATTTTTGGTTTATACTCTTTTGTGGGTTACACATATTATGTCAAACTTTGAGCACTCTAGCTTAATTGGTTGTCGGGATGTTGATAAAAGATCAAACATCGTATCAATATTTCTTCAAATGCCATCTGGAAAAATCTTGTAACTGGCTTTGGATGTATCAAGTAAGAACACAGTATATTTAATTAATTTGTTTTGTATGTATACAAAAGTAAGGGTAACAGATGTTCATAACCCAGTTGATCAGATTTCAGTGTGCTTGTATGTTTCAGTCAGGAATGCATGGTTTGTTTATATTATGACAGAACAGTAAGTGGTGAGAGTTAACACTAGGAGTTGATTTATAACAAAATAGCATATAGAAAATATGATTTCTTTTTTATACTATTCATCCTCAAACTGGCAAACGAGCTGGAAAATTCTATAGAAAACAAAAGAAGCATGTTACAACAGATAGGCGTTAACAGTTTTAGCATAGAAATATATTATATATTTATTATATTTTACTTAAATTAAATCCGAATTTTAACATTCAAGGCATTGTTGAAAGCATAACAATTCAAAAGAAAACCATACTTAAATACTGAAAAGACGTGAGCAATTCAAGAAGTTGCATTGAAAAAGAAGATATCAAATTCAAAAGAACGAGACAATAAGGACACATATACAGGTTATAAATCAATTATCTGTACAAATCAATAAAATTTATGGTTCTGCTATTGTACAACATATCAAGTCTCCTGACACGCTGCTGGACCTAATCAGAGAGGATTAAAACTGATAAGGGGCAATAAAACGATTAAGATATTAGACCACCTGCGGTTTGGGGGGTGGGGTCACTTATGAAGGACATTTTAATTGTCTTTAAAGTAATTAAATTGAACAATTACAGAATATTAATGTGTCGGGGTGCTTCCCTTCCACTGCCGAAATCTATACCAACAACAACAATAACACAAGGAAGATCACTGCGAAGAAAGGAACTATTATTTTATTAGTTCAATTTTTTTATTTCTAAAACACCAACTTCAAAAACTAATGCGGCATTATCATTAATTTAACACATTTAAATGCACAGCGACCGAAAGTTGCTTTTATAAAATTATCACTAAAAATACACTATGTGCAGTAAGATGCGCATAATGTCACTTTGAATTTTACATACTGTTTGCAGGTAATACAGTCACGTGATTACATCCAGAATGATACCACGCAATACCAACTTGCTTATTTTAAGACCTTAAATAATATTTCTATTGAGACAACAGTTGTTACAGCGTTTTTCGATTTGGGAACATTTCGAAAAGGACGACCGGGAAAATATTTCACACGACAACGGTATTTTCACTGGGCTAAAACCTTTAGATTTCTGGCGAATCCGCTGGTTGTGTACACGGACTCTGGGGATTTTAGAAATCACATGATGTTGGTAAGAAATGAATCAATGAAACATACCAAAATATTTCTCATGCCAAGATCATCGTCATGGGCCTTCGAAAATATTGAAAGAATAAAGGAAATATTCAGCTTTGGGGATTATCCGAAACGCTATCCGAGCACTGTTCTTCCAGCATACTCATGCGCACAACATGCTAAGTTTGATGCGATTGAACGTGCTGCCAAAAGCAATGTTTTCAATACAAAATATTACATGTGGCTAGATGTAGGCTATTTTAGAAATCGCAAATCACAAAATCTGTTTTATTTATCTAAACCGAAGGGTTTTGATGATTCCAAAATTGCAATGAATCTCATAAAATTTAGGCATTCACTTTCAACAAATCCAGATGAAATTATAAAGAAAACTCTTGTGTTGGTAGGCGGTGGTTTAGTTTACGGCGAAAGACAGAATATCATCAAATTTGCAGTCCAGTTTCGACGAGCTGTAGTACATTTCTTATCTGAAGGATTGGTAAACACTGATCAACAAATCATTTACGCCATGTTTTCGAAGCTTGGGAGACAAAACATTAAACCGGAAATTGAACTACAAATCTATAGACCAGATCACGAAGATGACTGGTTTTATCTTGGAAACGCTATGGTAAAAGAGATTCACAGAAATAATTGCACAATAACAGGTACTAGAAACTTGCTTTGTGATGATTAAGTGTTAATGAAATTCAGATTACTGAGGAGGCACTCAACAGTTTTGCGCTGGCCAGGTGAAATGTTTTCTTCATTCTTACGTAACCAAACGATGCCAAGCTGATATCTGTCTACATGGATTATGCCAAATATGTATTCTTAGATTATAACTTTGCATGCAGTTACATTTACTAGACCAAAATAAACAAAAAATGCACCAGTGTAAGCAGCTTATCACAGATATTTCAGCATAAATAGAGCATACAAAAGTTTGAATAGAGTCGGTAACCCTAAATCTCTAAAAGAATGTGACAAGCGGAGTGTTCTAAAATTTTCATCATTTCTCAGCGGATCTACATCTACTTGTGCCATTACCATAAACCGCCCGTACCGCAACTATTCGAAGAATGGTGGCTTTAACTATGAAACAATTTTTAGTTATCGCAGTTTCATTTAGTCGGGGAACGTGACTGAATTACTGAAACCGGTATCGTAATAATTACTGAAACCGGTATCGTAATAATTACTGAAACCGGTATTGTAATAATTACTGAAAATGGTATCGTAATAATTACTGAAACCGGTATCGTAATAATTCCTAAAATGATTGTAGAAGTTCACAAAACAGCAGTTCTCCTGGGTTTTAGGTGAGCCCGCCATTGCAGAAATTACATGCCATGATACCTGACCAGTTTAATTATTCTTGCTGGCAAACTACTGCTACAAGCCTTCACTTTTGTATTTTGAAGATTTTCTATTTTTGAATTACCTCCCTTTTTCTATTGGCCACTGCTGCCAAATGAAAAGACAAAACCGCATTTTCATTCTCGCTATACACTAACAATATGCATAAAGCAGTGCACGCACTAGTCCCGAATACTTACAAAATGCACTTATGCCTGAAAACAGTGATATTTTAAATGGACAGTTTTAATTATTTCCTGCTTCTTTTCAATGACAAGTGAAGTAGAGACTTTTGAAGGCGTAATTTAGCTCAGTACAAAACACATTTAAGACTAGCAATCGGTAGAGAAAGTCATGGTTGTTTCGTCTTTGTTCTCAATTAAGTAAAGTGCATATTAATTTTCTGTGAGTGAAAGAAGAAACAGATCGTAAAGATCTAGGCCTTATACCCACCAGTAAAATCTGAAGATCACTTCTTTCTTCGCTTTTCCAAACAAATAAATTGTTTCTATGAATATTGAAAACGCTAAATTATTACCTTAACACGTGACCCCCCTTAATACAGCTTAAAGTTTATTATGCACATTTTTTTGAAGTAAAAATCCAGCTGAAATATGTGTGTGTAAAAAGGGTAGAGGAAATAATAGCTTTTAACCCAATACACCAAACTCTTCCTGCTTCCAGTGCGAAATCATAACTTTCCAAATATTACTTTTCCTACTTTGACTGGGAGAGTTAACTTAAAAAAACTGCATGCAGGAGCTGCTTCCCTTCCACTGTCGAAATCTATACCAACAATAACACGAGGGAGATCACTGCGAAGAAAGGAACTATTATTCTATTAGTTCATTTTTTTTATTTCTAAAACACTAACTTCAAATACTAATGCGGCATTATCATCAGTTTGAAACATTTAAATGCACAGCAACCGAAAGTTGCTTTTATAAAACTATCACCAAATTACACTATGTGCAGTAAGATGCGCTACGCCGAAAAGTTTTATCACAGTACATTGTATATCCATAACACACGAAGAATGTTAATGATATTGTTTTTATTAAGTAGTTGTACTATTCATTGATATTGTAGTCAATGTTCGCAGGAGTTTCTCCATCATTTTTAATGAATAGAATGACATGTTATTTCAAAACTTTAACATACTTGTGATTTTAATAGTATACAGCAATGAATAGTTACATGTATATCTTTTACAGTTAGTTATCATTTTCATGTATTTACGATTAGTATTACCTACTTTTTTTTTTTTTTTTTTTTTGCTATTTAAGTACATTCCAAATATAGATTTGTCTACCCACATTTTCTTTAAGTATGGACGGTCGGAAACACTTATGCGATGTCTCCTTTGTAGCGCCCAGTGTTATAAATTGATGTAGCTTTGATTTTCTGGTATTTTGTATGAATAAATACTCATTTTCAATTACATATACACGTTATTCATCCTTTACAAACAGAGCATTATCAGTAAATGCCTGTTTTCACTTGTCATCCGTGCCCTGAAAACACGTAATGGTATTTTATGTCATTAACCTTAAACTAATCTTTGGTGGAAGACACGGACGTAAGTGGTTCTTATATTACTTGAAATATTAAATCGTTGATTATCACTTAATACGTCATATAATACTTTTACTACTTACACGTATAAGATTAACTGCGTTTTAGCCAATCAGATCGCAGCTTAGGTTACAAATTAATTTCGAGCGTGACTTAAAGAAACAATCTACATAAATTATCTTCAGATCTTTTTAAGTCCCTCTTCCATTCCTGTTTATGTCTCCTCCAGCCTTTTCTTGTATTTGACATATACTAGTAGTGTCATTTATTTTCATTTTATTGATAAAATTTATATTATATGTTATTTGGTTTTTGAAGTGGTATATGGGGATATATTACCCGCCTAGACTTATATTACCCTAGCCGTTAGGCGAGGGATATATTATGTCAAGGCGGGTAATATATCCCCAAATATCACATCAAAAAACAAAAAAGAATTTTATTACCCTTCCCTGTCTCAAATATTAAAAGATTCCGTTCTGTTTTATTTATTTAACGACTGAACGTAACCAGACGTTCAAATCCCCTTATGATACCTCAATGTCACTGCGTGACGTCACAAATCAGCACGGACTTATACATTGACGTAGTGTACGCGGCGAACAAGCTCACGTTCAGCATGGGGTACAGTAACGGGGTTATGTCAAGTGTATATTACCGGCTTGCCCGTAAATATCAAAATCTATAAACGGATCGTTGACCAATCAGAAGACTGCAAATTTCATAGAAGGGTAATATATATATTCTTTCTCTTTTGTACATTCGTTTATATGGCTATGAATATGTTTATATTTAATGCCGATTAAACTTTATACTTTGTTATGTTATGTTGTGTTATGATATGTATTTGACATATCGTTATTTTTGTTTATTTTTAGGGGCATCCATATGGATTGGCAAAGCCCCTGTCATAATCTTATTACGCCCACTTTTGTGATGGCCATTTTTATACGCCCATTATATTATTGTAATAAATACATGTATGAAGCTGTGATTTTCTGGTATTTTATATGAATAAATACCAATTTCAGTCACATATACACGTTCATCATCTTTGACAAACAGAGCATTAACAAAATGAGCTTGTTTTCACTTGTTGTTCTTGCCCAGAAAACCCATAAATATTGTTTATTATTATTAAAGTAGCAACAATTGAATCTGGCCATCAGGTTGAGCATTCAAGTAATGTACCATTGTCGAGAAGAAAAAAAAGATTTTATTTGGTAAATTACATAATTTAGTCACAGTAAACAGTTTTCCAGGGGAGTATAACTTGTTATCGAGAAGTAAAAGTTTACGAAAATACAAATTATGAATGCTAATAAGCATAAGTAAGTAATTATCTGAAATAAGTGCATTTATGTATGGAAAACAGAAAACACACGTTCCCAAACTTCCAAAAAGGTCAAATATTAGTTGTATGCAACTGTTTCTACCGACAATGCCAGCTTCGGAACATATATATGTGGAGTCTAGCTCTGACTTGTGTCTTTCTTCTTCTATTCCCCGGAACTGAGTGCGTGCGTCTAGAGACTCAAACACAAACATATACGACACAATATGTAGGTTGTTTGTTAAAGTCATTCTGTGAGGTAAACAGGTAGGTCAACAAGAGTCAACATGAATAATGGTAACTATAGCAATGAAACAGAGGCTTTAAGTGTATGCTTCCCGATCAGAGTGTATCAAACTTACGCGAAAAGTCTTTGATTGTACTGGACCTTATGCCTTACTCTCCAATCATACAACAACAATTATAAAACTATTACTCGTACGCCTTGTTTATTACCACAGTTTCATACGAGAGTTTTACATTCAAATCATCCTTGTTTGTTGTAAAAGAGTTAGCATTTTATTAAAATTTAAAAGACTCTCACAATACAAATCGATGCAGTTTATCAACATGGCGTTGTAAGTTATGTTTTGCAACTGAGAAAAAATAGTAAAGTATGTATATAGTATTTCTAGTATGTTCTGTCAAATTAATTGTACAATTAAGCCGATTAACTAAAATAGAAACAAATAATGAACGACAACAACAATTTGATTCCAGACGTGACCAAAGATGAAGTTATAAATTCCGCATGTAAATTGGCTTAAGTCATATAATATCCTTTACAACAATAATGTGTATCCCTGAACCGTAAAAAATCCGAAATGTCACGAAATGTTACACAATTAGTTGCTGATATGTATATACAATGTAGTGTGTTTTTCCCGTGACATTTATTCCATCAGAGATTGTATCAGGAGATCTAAAGATAAACATTTCAGAAGTATTTTAGTTGGAATATATTCCTCTGATAAAATTAAATCCGTATACCACAGTTTAAATCAGTAACATTTACTAATTCAAGTCGTCTTTATTTGCACCAGTCACCTGTTTTTATAGTTATTATTAGCTTCAAATTTATGGTAATGTATTCGCATTCTGAGGAAATACAGGGACACAAAAATAGTTCTACAAACCCGGATATCCTCCGTACGTACGTCTTAAACTATTTACAGACATGATTTTGTTTATTGTGGCGATTATCACAATAATCGTTCTTGGATCAGTTGGAAATATAATTTCAATTACAGTATGGAGACACGGAAAAAGAAGTAGAAATGCGAGCTGCGGAACATACACGTGGAGCCTAGCTCTGAATGATCTTTTTCTCCTTACATTCCTCGGAACGGAATACGTGCTTCATGTAAGAGAAATAAATATACGAAATTATCTGGAAATAATGTGTAAAATAGTCCGGTTCAGTGGGCAGGTCACTCCGCAAGTATCAGCATGGATAACGGTTGTTATAGCAATGGAACGGATGCTTTATGTGTGCTTTCCGATCAGAATGTATCAAAGTAACGCGACAAAGCGATCGTTAATTGTATTGGGCCTTATATTTTTCTGTTCCTTTAGTTTAAATATTAGCGAACTACTTTTACCTGAAACATTGACATACCAATACGAAAACAATGAAACTATTGTATATTGCTCTGTTGACTTCAAATTTAAAGAAAAATACCAGGTTATTCGCACAGTGTCATACGGAATTTTTACATTCCTACTTCCCTTGGTTATGATTACCATCAGTAACAGTATTACCATGATAAAAATGTGTATTCGTACACATATTAGCAGTGGAAATGTATCTCAGCATAGAAACTATAAAAGTATTACTAAAGTGGTTGTATGTATAAGTGTCTTGCATTGTATTTCAACGCTTCCTTATGCAATGCTGCACGTTGGATACTTTGTGCATTTACCTAATATATTTTACGGATACATTAGCATAATTTGCTACTTTTTGAATAGTGGATTTAACGTTATAGTATATTGTTTGTTCGGCAGTGACTTTAGACAAGACCTCAAAGAGCTATGTCACAGTCTCAATGAGCACTTCCGGCCATTATGCAGTCGTAAACAAGAAGATAGAGCATCACAACCGGCCAGGGTTTAAATGCAAAGGCGTTTTATTCAAGCCGATTCCATTATATGCTGAACACAGCTTGGACAGAATGCAATACAAATTATAGAATATAAACATTTAGTAATACTCGTTTTAACAATTCCATATGTATAATTACAAGAACAAAAGAAGTACTCTCTAGTTTTTGTAGCACTATGCATTTCATGAAAATACATTTGGAACGTCTTTTTAAAAACAATGTTGCCGTAAGTGTGAGAGTGACAGTGATTTAAAATATATTGTAAAAACAACTCTTTATTTGTTATATTACTGAACATATTACTCATTTTATGTTTATTATGTCTGCATATATATATATGTGAATGAGACTATAATGAATAAATATATATATATATATATCCTATAAACCACTGTAAAACCTCACAGTGCCTTGTAAACTCACTGACCCGTCTTTAAGATACCACAGTGGAACAGGCAGGCAGCTGAACTGGAATTGGGACTGATTTCACTCCAGTTAATTACCTATAATTTACTGAACTTACATTAAAATAGAACAGTATTAGTGTGAAAACCTATTCAGTTTCTGGTTTTCAAAATCTCATTGCAAGCTTCGGTACAACTCCTTAGTACATAATTGTTGGAGAACAACTAAACCATTCTTTCTGTGTCGTTCAATGATAAAAAATTTGATACGACTTGACATTTATCAAATACATTTTAATACCTGTATACATTGGGAATTGCAAAATAACATGCCTCTCATCTTCAACACAATCAGCACACAAAGGACAAAAACGGACAAGTTAAGATATCTTCCGGTTTCCAAAGTGATGGGAGCTACCCCTCATCTAAACTAAGCAAGAGCTTATCTATGTTTTAATGGTAGAATTATTATACAATATTGCTCAGTAAAGTACTCATTTTGAAACTGGTTGTAAGTTCTTAGTTTATTTCCATCGTTACTTCTCAAAGAAGAAAATCGGTTATCTTTCCAATCAGATTTGTAAACTTCAAATAAAGCAGATGAAACCTGTTCACAGATATTTCTTTTGGACATAGCAATTTGAGCATTACAAAACATTTCTGGATTCAAATCTTTAGAAATTTGTTTAACATTAAAAAACCCAATTTTTACAAGTAGCTCTTGCATTTTCTTCAGTCCAAAGAAAAACTTATCAATACGATTAGCCTCCATATTACTCAGCCTGTGCGACAAGTTACACACACTTTTACTCTGTTTGACTATAGACAGTAGCCACCCCGTATCACAAGTTTCAACAGCTGTTGGCGTGTATTTCTCAATGCCAAGATACAATCTTACAGCCCTATTCTCAAAGGCATTAACGCAGGCGTATGACCTAGTGCCCCAGATATCAGAAGCATAACAAATCATCGGGCCTCATATAATCTACTTAACACTACAAAAGGTATTACTCCCTTAGCCTAATATATAGCAATTAGCAAACCAAGAGCACGACTTACACTCTGTGCCACAGCTTTAACAGTCACAATATAATCAAGATGCTCTGTAAGTAAAATGCCTTAGTATGAGTTCTTCTCAGAATACTCTAGTATATCGTTTCCACATTTGAAGGCAAAAATTGACCTAGGCAAACACTTAAGTCTAAAATGGACAATGTTGCTTTTACTAAAATTGACAACCATAATATTGTGTGTGCACAATATGTCAAGTACATGTACATTCAACATTGACTGTTGGTTCTGTTCATTCTCAGCTATCAGTACAATATCATCAGCATAACATAAAATGCAAACACGCTCATCGTCAGTCAATACACATTTTCCTACTGCCTTGATAAGTAAGTTTATTTCGGTAAAAAATGCATATATAACATGGCAATTAAATGATGATGCATGGTTACAAATAACAACAGTTGACATGATATATAACATGACATGCATATTTATGAGCCATGAAATGCATACCAATACCAGGGATAACACAAAAAGGGGAAAGCTTCCACTGCAATGCCAGGTCATTAAGAAAAGCGTTGAACAGCAGATGTGACAATGACCAGCCTTGGCGCAAACCAGTGCTTACATTTAACTAGTCTGTGTAGTGACCATTAGTGCGGACGCAAGAACAAGGACTTAACAACTGACATCATTTTCGTAGAAACACCAATACTATTCAGTCTCTTCCACAACAAAACCCAGTCACTAAAATCAGTAAACGAACAGATTATAGACTTGCGTAGCTTTCTACGGACATCAATAATACCGGTTAATGCCGATACGTGATCAATTGTACTACGACCCTTACGAAACCCATTCTGCTCATCCATAATCTTTCTTTTAGAGTCTGACCACATTGACAGTCTATCATTTTGAAACTAGCATAATTTTATACATAGTACATGCTAAACTAATTTCACAGTGTTGCATAGGGTCCCTTGTATCAGATTTAGGAATGGGGTTTAAAATGATTTTGCCCCATAGTAAAGGCACAAACCAGTCTCAAAACATACACGAAACAAAGAGTGCAAGAATGTTACAGAACTTCATTTGGAATAATGATCAATGCCAGAAGCCTTGTTTAGTTTTGACTCTTTACTAGCCGCCCTAACTTCAAAAACTGAAATCGGTCTATGAAATTCTGGATCAGACTTGTGATCATCATCCTTGGACAGTGGCTGTTTATCATTTGACTACCATTTTGGTTTAAAAGGTTACAAAATCAGTCTTTAATCTTTGTACCACATCGTGTAAATTTCTCGAGACACTACTTTCCTCTAGCACCACCTCTTTACGCTCAATTTTGTCAGCTATTTGCTGAAGATTTTTCTAGGTATTAAACAAGTAGAACCTCCTAGCTCTCTGGACTTCCATATCAAATATTTTACTTGAGTTTACATACTCTATTTTAAATGGTGTTTTATCTGCTTTAACATTGCATTTCAACCATTTTTTTACCTTTAAGCAAATGTCAGCCCAAAGGTTGTTTAATGTGTCACTCCACCAAAGTTTCTTGAACCTATTCTTCCCTTTACTGACTTATTGACTAACCTTCTCATACATCTCATGGCGTAAAATATTACATCAGTTAGTATACGCCTTATCAATATCAGGCTTGATTCGATATCCCTGTTCAATTCAAAAATACAACTTCTGGTTCACTTACATAGGTGCCCAGCAAAAAGGTTTTCTGGAACTGCCTAACGATCAAACTTATCAAAACCAAAGCGCTGTGAGCGCTCTAGGCCAGGGGGCTATAGATCGCTTGGTGCAAATTAACTCGGCATCATCTTTTGAATGAAAATAACAGAGTGAATTATATTTCAATGTCTTTATTACGTGACATCTCTGTCGGGGATGTACGTACATTATATCACTTTAAAACGAAGTTTATTTTCAGGTAAATGTAGATGTAATCGTTAAAATCAGGTTTTCAGCGAAATTACACATGTACATCATACCCTTGAAAATCAAACTACACACTCTTATATGGAGTTCCGTACGTTCGGTAAATATTCGTACTTTTCCGTGATTTGCATATGATTATCTCCCGTAATCAGCGTAAGTTGACATTAACATCGCAGTAATTTCTTAAACAAGAGTCCGTGAAAAAAAAAACTGTGTTATAGAACCCGTAAGCTATGAACTATTCTTCAATCGTTTGAAGCTGTCCATACTGTTTTACTTTTGGTAATATCATCTTATCGTATGCTACATTTAACTGACAGCTTGATCTGCACTTCTTTCTCATAACGCAGTTTTACAGCTGTTAGCAGCACATTTTATTGTTAAATTGTCTACGGTGTTTGAAATGTAGCATATTAAATATGGCCTAGGGCTTACAGCCCCAGGCCAACTAGACTGAGTTAAAACTTCGTTATCAAACGTTATTAATATCTTACAACGGAATTGAGTGGTCAGGAATACAGGATGGAATGGCACAATTAAGTACTCCGATTTTTTCCATAATGTCTAGTACTCCGTGCACCTAGATATTATCAAACATTGACAAATTTTCATGGGATACAAAGCAGAAGTCAATTACAGAAGAATAAAAAAAGAAATGAGTCATCCGAAATGTCACACCAATTGTTTGCAATTATTTCAGCTGGCAATTATTTTCTAGGCGTGTTCAGTTACATTACAGAGGTATGTATAATTACAATTTAGTTTCCTAAATTACTCACAAACTTTTAGTCAGATGCTGTGAAAAATTTGACAAGATGTCCGTACTAATTGTGGGTGTTAGCACTGTCATTGTTCTTGGATCTATTGGGAATATAATTTCTGTTATCGTATGGATACACGGAAAAAGAAGTAAAACTGCCAGCTGCAGAACCTATATGTGGATCCTAGCTCTGAGTGACCTTTTCCTTCTTACATTCGTTGGAACTGAGTTTGTTCTTTTTCAGAGTGGATCAAGTTTACGAGTACATGTGACAATAGTGTGTAAAGTCGTTCATTACATTGGGCATGTCGCTCCACAAGTATCAGCATGGATAACAGTTGCTATAGCAATGGAACGGATGTTTTATGTGTGCATTCCAATTACAATGTATCAAAGTAATGTGAAAAAGCGGTCGTTAACAGTGTTTGGCATAATATTGATGTTTTCGCTGGTATTGAACATAACTGAACTCCTTTTACCCGAAGTATTGACATACCAACCATACGAAAAGAATAATACTTTTACTGCATGTTACATAAAACGATCATATGAAGCAGCATACGGGTTTATCAATATGTTGTCATATGGAAGTTTTACATTCCTACTTCCCCCAAAATACTTATGTCTTCTTCCCTTATTACAAAACTTTGGACACTTTTAATGAGTATTTGATAACTTTTCCACAAACTCGCAGACTACGGTTTTTTATAGCTTTGTTTACAGACCTTACAACTCGATTTATCAAAGCTCAGAAAAAAAGATTCGGACGATGTTTTGCTATCTTAAAACACTCAGATAATAGAATACATGGCGCTAACGCGGTAAAAACAATGAAAGCCCATTTTAATTACTACATATTAGACTATAATATTGAAACTGTAAAGAAAAACCGTTCACTCAACTATCCAATACGTAGGGCCCTAACGGAATTCCATTCCATCATTTGTAAACAAAAACAATAATCAGCCAGTGGAAGTTCTTAAAATGTATACGTCACAGCATAATTAATCATGTGGATTTCGTCTCTTTCCGCCATATTGCTGGAGTGTATATGCTTCGGGAATAGAAAGAAAGAATAATCACAATACCAGCTACAGGGAGGGAGGGGCTGGTATATCTGTTTTACAAATAGTTCTTTTGCACAATATTTGGACCCGGTGTAAATTATATTTGCACAGGTTTGTTGCCTCTGCTTCCCATAACCGACCTGCAGTCAGTGAAATTGTGGGAGGAGCCATGGTTATAAATAGTTTCGTCTATCAGTTCCTTGGTTAGTCACCGGCTACACGACGAGTCCAAGCCTTGCTGGTGTCAAGGGGCGGACTGAAGACTGGTTGAAGAAGAGGACCCGGTTGCCTTTGAAGGTCATGCCAATGACCAACGACTAGTGCACGAGCGGGTAGACGGCGGATTATTTTTCCTGGCTGGTGTTGGTTTGAAACCCAACAGTCTGCTGGCTCCCGGTGATACCTTGGTGTCCTTTTTCGGAGTCTGCTGGTCAAAATTTCAAAGATATGATATTAATATTTTTTCATTTAAAATAGCATGTTGTATGATTCAGTTCCCCATAAGGATACCCCAAGTCCAACTTCTTATATCCCATTTTTGAGTTTTAAATTGATGCAAACTGGATTGTACAACATGTAGAAAGAATAATGAAACATAATGATTTGTACATAAAAAAGGGGTAAATCATTATGTGGATTCATTCAGTTCAATGATAAGGTAGGACTAGGAAACTAGGTCATTCACAAGTAGGATCTCATTGGTCAATGTGGTGACCTACATTATAGGAACCAATCAAAAAGAAAAGCATGTAAATAGACTGCAATCTGTCAGTCTTTTGATAAGATCTCGTATTTTCGACAAAACACAGATAGGCATTTAGATAGGGGCATGAACAGGAGAACATGCCGGGTCGTACCGTCTATACCTCGAAAGAGGGTGGTGGACCTAATAAGCACAATAACAAACAAACAAACAAAATTCCTTGGTTAGTCTGGAGTTCCTTACTACGTAACATCATAGGAAGTCGGGAACCGGACTATTCTTTGGTATCTAAAAATAGCCAGTGTAAAATTAGCATCCGAAAATAATTAATGTTGTGAAAAAAGAGGTATTTAACAATATGGAAGTTACACAAGGAGTTGGTATTATGCTAGTTACTAATAAAAAGTTTATTTTTATGAATCAGTTTCATAAACAAAAAGTAAACAGAGGTACTGATCATTTCATGTAGTAAAAACGGTTCGCTGATGTTTACCACGCACATTTTATAGAGAAACCTGTCCCAGTCATGCTTCAAAAACATGCGCGGCGTCTTTGATGCATTGCATCAAAATTCGTCTTTTTATTGTAACCCAGACGATAGAGCACAACAGACGACCAGAGTTAAATTCAAAAGCAGCGAATTTAAATGATTCAAAGTTTGGAACAACTTATCAAAATTGCTTGTGGTAGCAGATACGGCTATAAAGGAGCAGATTTTACAGAGATCGGTAAACTAAGAGCATTCAGTTTTTCATTTGCAAAATATGGAACAAAAACTCTTTTTCATTTTAAAGACACTTTAAAATCAATGTATTGAAGTACTAATGGAAGGTGATTTCGAAATATGTCAGCTTGCGAAAACGCACTTTTTAGGCAGTTTAAAGGTCCATTACTAACACAGAATCATATTTTCTTTTAAATCTGTAATTGTAACGGGCGACTTCTTAGAAGAGAAAATACGAAATAACTGCATCAAAGGTGACCATATTGTGATGAAAATTTGAGTTTAACAAAAGAATTAATAAATAATATTTTGCCTTTTCAAAAACGAAAGTAGGTCTTCCAGTTTTCAATTTCTTTGTAATTTTCCAGAAATCTACCAGAGAGAGGCTGTTAATAGGTTGTACATAAATAAGCATGCCTATTTTGAATTATAATTGAAGAATTTTACTTCCAATGATGTGCAAAGTATATCTCTGACTGTTTACAACATTCAATATATTAAAAGATGTTACGAAATAAAATTCAATACTAAGTCATTGGTATTTTATCCTGACCCTACTTCAGATCAATGTCTTAATATAGACTGAAGATTCCGTTTTCTAGTTTTACGACATGACCTTCTAGCTGATTTCCGAAAATAAGACCATTAAAATCTATATTTAGATAAGACTTTCCCAGCTGATTAATACGCACGTGCGCACAAAGGAACTACTTGTTATGTACAATAATGATTCTTGTTTGTTTTTTATTAAAGTTACATTATGCACATTTTTTCAAGAAAAAATCCAGCTGAAGTAGGTGTGTGTAAAAAGGGTAGAAGAAATAATGGCTTTTAACACAATCCAACAATTCACCTAACTCTTCCTGCTACCAGTACGAAATAATAACTTTCCAAACATTGATTTTCCTATTTTGACTGGGAGAGTCAATTTAAGAAAAAAAAACAACTGCATGCAGGAGTTGCTTCTCTTCCACTGCCGAGCTCTTTTGTACTAACAATTACAACAACACAAGGGAGATCACTGTGAAGGAAGGAACTATTAGGAATTATTTTATTTGTCCAATTTTTTCATTTCTAAAGCACCAACTTCAAATACTAATGCCGCATTATCATTAGTTTTACACATTTGAATGCACAGCAACTGCTTTTATAAAACTGTCACCAAAAATACACTATGTGCAGTAAGATGAGCATAATGTCACTTTAATTTACATTAGTTTGAAAACAAAGTGTCAAAATTAAAGTTTTGAATAAACTATTTGAACCTGAAAAGAGTGTAAGGAAGTTTTTACTTTGATTTATCTCGCTTTATTGATAAGCGTAGGAATAATGTCCCAATGGTGGTTTTAGGACCTGGTGCAAAGAAAATGGAAGGTAATTACCATCCAATAATGCCTCGATTAGAATTCTGAGGAAGGAGTGTAATAAAATGTTTTGTAGCACTATGCATGTTGGCATGCTGAAAAACCAGGGCTGGGCTGGTGGGCTGGGCTCGTGGACTGGATCCAGCTGGACCCAAGGTTAATGGACTCCCTTGAATTTAAGGTCAAAGTTTCAAAGACACCACCTTGTTTCGGAATAACCTCTCACTAATTGATGATAATGGCTATTAAGGGAAGACATAATTTTGATAAGTTGACAATGTATAAACAATCCAGAGGGTTCGGAGAAGGGTCAATGTTTACAGATTTTGAAACAATACACTTTTAGATTGAATATGTGATGCCTGTCTACTGTGTTATGTTTTGCAGACATAGTTTTAAAACATTATTATTAAAATGGTATATAAAGGTAACGTCGGTAGGTAGGTTGGTAAAGTGTACACATATGCATTACTTTGCAGCTACATAAGGTAGGGAACGTTTGGGTTTTTAAATAATAATTTTAAATAGTTAACTTAATTTAATCAGTTTCAAAGACCTTAATTTTCAAAAGTGAACAGGATATTATTTTCTTATGTTCAACAGCCAGTTCAAACCAGACTGGCATGGTTAAATAAAGTTAATTAAATAGGGAGAAATACTATCTAAATGTTCATGAATCCAAGCTGTCTTTATATCTTTGGAATTAAAACATCAGTCACAGACCAACCTTATTATACCCCAACACCCACCCGCAAAGGAAGTTTGAAAGATGGAATACTGGAGTCCCCATGTTAGTATTAGTTTGTTTTTTATCAACTGGCAATTATTTTATGTTTAAAAACTTAATAATTTTTTGTACAATTTTAAAACCATTCATCTTATATGAAAAAAAACCCAATAATACTGTAAATAATAAAATAAAACCCTAATACCTGTATGTGATACAATAAAACCTAATACCTGTATATCATCACAAAGTGTACCTTTTGCTGACTAATATCACATGTTGAATCAGATCATTATAATGACTCCATTGAGTAAACGATGCAGATATCACTTACAGGCATTACTGTCTGCTAATGAAATGTCATTCTAGCCTCAACAAGGAACAATAATGCTTCTTTAACCTTATGACCACGAGGTTATGACCCTATTGTCTGAGAATTCATGGCCTTGAGACTACGGGTCCACGGCCTTGGGTCAAGCCCACGAGCCCAGCCCAGCCCAACCCGCGAGTCCATCCCTGGTTTTTCAGCATCTCCATTTCAAGTGGTCAGTTTCACAACAGGGAGGGTCATAAAAGAGCCATTAATCACCAAACTCCTGAATTTCTTGTAACATGTGCTTGGGTTGCAGAACATAACACCATGTCTTGATTCTCAGTAAACAGGAGAATGCTATGGATCTATGTCGAGAAAAAGTAGTAGCTTGTATATTTTTTTCCGAACAACGCGACATAAAGAAGTGTTTTATTATCTTTAATTTATTTTCAATTAAGTCTTTCTTTACCTAAAAAGTCTTCAAGTCACTTAAATGAACTGTCCTTCTTTGAAACAGGTTACATGTTTAATGTTTATATCAATAAAATTTAATATTGTTTAATCGTTTTGTTTCATTACTGGGGTATTCACAGAATTTAATTCAATTAAAAATAACATACAGCTGTAGCTATATCATCATCTAAAAACATTCTATGCTAGGAATTTTTTATACAATGAGAATTTTGATATACAAATTTTAAGACAAGAGCTGTAAGTATCACAGGAGCCATTACATGCCCGAAGAATGTAGGCCCTTGTTGCCCCCGGCATAAAAATTGATAAAAAATAGAAAAAAATGCCGGTGGGTGCCACCCATCTCCCTTCCCCCATGCACCAGGTCATCTAGTGACTTTAATTTTGCATTCAGTTTTCAAAGGGCAATAACTCCTGTGTTTCTGAAGCAATTTAACTAGTTTATACAATTCATTTTAGATAGATTACGAAGAAAATTCCGTAGCTTATTCAATCGCTCTCGAACACTCCACGCTCTATCTCTCTTGAGAGAGAGAGAGAGAGAGAGGGAGAGAGCGAGAGAGCGAGAGAGCGAGAGAGAGGCAGCAAGTTTTATAACGCTGTTACCTATTTACAACTGGGTAGACTGAGACACTTTTGACATCAGTCACCTTGCCTAAGGACACACCTCGTGCTTGGTTTGGGATTTGAACCTGGGACCTCCAGTCATTACCACTGAGCTATCGAGGCCCACTATTCAACTATACTCTAGGGGCATCAACTCTATAATAACAGTAATAAACATTTCCACAATGTTTGATTGAAGTTGCAATTACCAATGTGATACGATGTAGATGGCTCCGGACAGAAATTGCTAACAGATGGGTGTATAGACAGACGGATGGACAGACATACGGACAAACGGACGGACGACCAGCACTTAACATACTACATGTTCGTCCCTTTGGGCGTATATCAGGCTGATGTCTCGTTAAGCATAATATAATCTAATGACACTATGTCAAAGGTCAATGTCACAGGGGTTTGTGAATACTAGTGAAAGGCATTGTCTGCTCTTGTTCTGATGATTTATTTTTTGCTGTCACTAGCTTAATAAATCACTTCCTGAACCAAATAAGCTAAGCTAATCTTTTAATTTTTAAAAAGAAAATATCTACAGTATCTAGGTAAAATTCGCTATTTGCGTGCGTTTCATGTTTATATTCTGGTTGAATATTGTGGATTATTCGTAACGGGTACCAATGTGACAGGTTAAATATATGCTACAATACTTTAGTAAAAGTTTTCTGCTTTGAAATGTTATAAGACGAAAATTTGAATCAGTTACGAATATAACTACATGTATGTACCCTTTTATGTTTACTTTTTGAACCTCTACACCATTTTTTCTTGACCCTATATATTATGAATAAAAAGTGATATTTATTTAGTCCATCAAGTTTGTAATACAGTTAATAAGAGGTCGATTTATCAAATCATCTATGAATCTGTATCCAAGTTCATTAATTGAGACGTTTGCTAAACTTTATGTCAAGTAACACCTACTATGAATCATTAATTAACTGTGAAACAGTTGAAGCTTTTAAGAACAGCTTAACAAAGTTTTCTTTTTAATTGTTTTGCGCACTCCACTTTCCGTTATTAAAGTGCCAGTATTTGGACAATACAACGTATTCGATACAGATACAGATATGTCTATATAAATGTATCATCAAGGTTCTAAAGGGTCATTCCGCCTACCAAACATGATGGCCTGCTGAGGTTTTATTTCCCACGGTCATATAAAATTACATGCCACATGTATGCACCTAGACAAACACAACGATGTTATGAGCAGGATCGGGGCGATCGGCATTTTAACTTAATTTCAGAAAGCGTAACTTTTTATCATATTTTGAATTGAAACTATTATCAGACAGGAAATGTTCTAACTATAATATTGAATGATCACTGTCATACATTTAATTCCCGAAGACATTTACAAAAACTGAAAGATATAAAGGTAATATCATCTTATGTCGCAATTTGTTATAAACAGAAAATAATCATTTTATTTGTCCAATATGATACCTGATATAAAAGTAATAAGTCACAATGCAAGAAACCCTGGTACCAATTGGTACCGTTTTTTAAAATAACTGGAAACAGTGCAAGGAATCTATGTCCCATTTGAAACCGGATATGAAAGTTACTCGGCACAATGAAAGAAACCATTGTCACGATTAGTACCGGATATATAAGGTGATGTCCACATTGCAAGAAACCGATGTCCCGGATGTTACGGGATATAAAAGTTGCTGTCCACAGTGCAATAAGCCCGATGTTTCGCCCAACATGTTCCTCGAATGAGGGCGGTGGACCTTAAAATCATATACAAGCAATAAGCCCATGTCCAGATTGGTACGGGGTATAAAAGTTACACAATCATAGAAACCCAGATTGGTACCGGATATAAAAATTAATAGCTATAGTAAAAGTACCGGAGATAAAAATTACTGGCAAAACTGCCTTTCCGGATTGGTACCGACTATAAAAGTAACCATCCACAATGCAAGAAACCTATATCCCGATTGGTACCAGATAATCAAATTACTGAACACACTTCATGAAACCCATGCCCATATTGATACATGTAGGTTACTAACTACAGTGCAAGAGACCCTTGTCATGTTGGGTACCAGAGCTATTTACAGGCAAAGGTTCAAGAATGTCATGTCCCGGTTGATATCAAATGTAAAAGTTACTGACTACAGAGCAAGAGACCCTTGTCCCGATGGGTACCGGATATAAAAGTTAAAGGCAACAATGCAGGAATGTCATGGCACGATTGATACTAAATGTAAAAGTTACTGATCCCAGCAGATTTCTCCATACTTCTTTTTGGCAAATGTTGCGATCAATAAAATATTTCCATTTTAATCAAGATATATGGTATTGCAAAAAATATCCAATTATTGACCTACTCATCTAAGTAATTATTTAAAAGCTGAGCAATTAATGAATATCCTAACTACTATCGTTTTGAACATTCAGCAGAAGTCAGGTTAAAACAAAATGAATTCGCGCAATTTCATGTAAACTTATTGAAACTTATTTAAAAAGTCTAAATGCAGACGCATATTTCCATTATTTATTGCAATCCCAAAAATGAAAGAGGTGTTCGCTGCCCAAAAAGTATGTCATAAAAGTGGACCGACTACCTAACCGACCGATCGACCGACAGGGTAATTCCAGTATACCCCCGAAAACTTCGTTTTGCGGGGTAAAGAAATGACATCATAATTATCATCTTTATTCAAATTCTCTTAAATATACAAAATTTTACTGATTGCACTATTTCTCAATGTTGCTACAAAATATACATGTACGTATTATCTAAAGTGAGTGAATCGACAACAAATTTAGTACAGCCTCTTTCTATAGGAAACTAATCTTTACTAATCTATTACGAGCGCAATCCTGATAGCACACACTTCCTTAAAAGCGAGATCTTCCTTGTTTAACGTTTCGTCCTCTCGACTTTATCTACAAAACTAATCTATTACGAGCGCAATCCTGATAGCACACACTTCCTTAAAAGCGAGATCTTCCTTGTTTAACGCCGGTTTCGTCCTCTCGACTTTATCTACAAAACCAATTTAAACAAAAGTAAGACAGTACGAAATACTTGTGAACGCCTAATTTACACTTAATCCACTTAATTGTGCTCTTGTATCGTATGACTAGATCTTAGCGATAATATTTTATGATTTTCAAATATTACATAGAATATATCATTGTTAGCTGTTGAAATGTTTGTCCCGCACCACATGAATGTGTCATATTTCCGCTTTAAACTTATCATTTTTGTGCGAGCTTTACTGTATACTGTTCATTCAGGATAATGCGACAGTGACGTAACAGATATGTGCGTACACAAAACTTTACAAGCATTGAACATCAATATAAAACAAGCATTTAATATAAAGGTACATCATGCGTGCAGGAAAGTATTAATAATTACATACACAATAATACTGGGCTGTTCTGTTACGTCACTGTCACATTATCCTCAATGGACTATTCACTAGCCAATTTCCCTATACTGCATCATAATTTAGTAGGTTATATCTCAAAGAGAACTAATAAGGAAAAAACGAAAAGGGAGAGGCGTGCAGGAAATATGCTTACCATACATTGTATATGTAAAAACTTCTAAACTGATTTCTCGTTTGTCAAAAGTTTTACATATGGGTAAAGTTATTTTCTATATAGGTTAGAGTTTCATATTTGTTGAAAGTGATTACATACGTGGTATATTTGTAAAATCATTTCACAGTTTGGCCTGGGGCTGTAAACCCCAAGGCTATAGTAAGCATACCACACTTCAAACACCGTATATATCTTAACTGTAAAATGTGCTGTTAACAACTGTAATCAAAGCACTGAAAGTACTGGTAGAGCGATGACCTTGAACAACAATAGAGGTAGTTAAAGCACATACACCATTCTCTAGTTATATAGCACAGTAGCTTGTCATTTTGTAAAAGTATAGCACAATTTCTAGATTTTTCATCAATGAGAATCAAGCCAGATCCTATTCTCTATTAATTTCAAAACAAAAACTGTTTGTAGGTAGGACCAACTGTAAGCAGTTATGGATTCATATATCAGGAACAAAATACATGTGGAGCTATCACTGAAGTCCGCCTCTGTGGTCAAGTGGTTAGAGTTGATGACTTGAAATCACTGTAACCTCTCATGCATAGATTGATGGTTATGGGTTTGAGCTCTGCTTCAAGCCATGTCTCTTTATGAGAGAAAGTTGGCGGTTTCTTAGGGTCGGAGAATAGGAGTCTTGTACTAGTTCTTCCCAGAAACACTGGTTTGGTGCAGTTCAAAAATATGTGTAACCTGTCACATTAATACTCTAAAGATTTGACCTAAGTTTATTGTGAATCTTACAAAGGGTCAAGGAGGCAAATTCTAATAAGCTTTGACCCCCATATGACCTTGACCTTGATCGAGGCAACATTGACCTAGCCTTCAAGAAAATCATTCAAGAGGTTTGAAAAAATATAGTCCCTTTGTCCCTGAAGTGTGACCTTTTTAAACAATAAATTTAAAGAACAACTGAACATGTAAATACGGTGGCACAGAGGTGACATCCGCAACACTTTATTTATATTGTGGCCACAACTTAATAAGTTGTGGCCACAACTTAGTAAGTTGAGGTCACAACTTATTTACTTGTGGCCACAACTTATTAACTTGTGGCCACAACTTATTAAGTTGAGGCCACAACTTACTAACTTGTGGGCACAATTTATTAACTTGTGGCCACAACTTATTAACTTGAGGCCACAACTTACTAACTTGTGGCCACAACTTACTAACTTGTGGCCACAACTTATTATTGATAGCAGGGGACACGGGGCTTACTCATTCAGGCGGGGATGTTACTTCTACAAACGGTGTTTTCAGTGCTTAGGGCACAGGGCTGAGGGCTGAGTTCATGTTAATCAGGGTGTTATCAAAGATTGGTAGCACTATAAGTAGAACTGTATTGAGTGCAGGGGACAAGGGACAGAGTATGTGAAGCGGGGATGATACTTATATCAACAATATCACCAGGGTTGCATTGATACTAGAGGGCACGGGACTGAGAAAATAGAACTGATGACATATGAGAATGACATTATTTATATTGTGGCCACAAGTTATTAAGTTGTGGCCTCAACTTAATAAGTTGTGGCCACAAGTTAATAAGTTGAGGCCACAACTTATTAAGTTGAGGCCACAACTTACTAACTTGTGGCCACAACTTATTAACTTGTGGCCACAACTTATTAAGTTGAGGCCACAACTTAATAACTTGTGGCCACAACTTACTAACTTGTGGCCACAATATAAATAAAGTGTTGCGGATGTCACCTCTGTGCCACCGTACACAGAGGTGACATCCGCAACACTTTATTTATATTGTGGCCACAACTTACTAAGTTGTGGCCACAACTTACTAACTTGTGGCCACAACTTATTAACTTGTGGCCACAACTTATTAACTTGTGGCCACAACTTATTAAGTTGAGGCCACAACTTACTAACTTGTGGCCATAACTTACTAACTTGTGGCCACAACTTATTAAATTGAGGCCACAACTTAATAACTTGTGGCCACAACTTATTATTGATAGCATGGGACACGGGGCTAACTACATGTATGCATAGGTTAATTCAAGCGGTACTTTGAGGAAACCATCTAGTTACCCCGCATCCCCGTGAAGTTAGCCCCGTAGCACCTCGTTACCCCGCATCCCCGTGAAGTCAGCCACGTAGCACCTAGTTACCCCGCATCCCCGTGAAGTAAGCCCCGCAGCACTTAGTTACCCCGCAGCCCCGCCATGTTATCCCTATGCCACCATGTCTCAACACGCCTCGTGGCATATGGTTTCCTCAAAGTACCGCTTGAATTAACCTATGCATACATCACCACAGGACAACGAACAAACGCAGTGGTGTTGATGGGTAAAGATGTCTGCCGCTTATACCGGAGGTTTCGGGTTAGAACCCCACTGGGGTCACAACCGTACCTTCTCATATGTCATCAGTTCTATTTTCTCAGTCCCGTGCCCTCTAGTATCAATGCAACCCTGGTGATATTGTTGATATAAGTATCATCTCCGCTTCACATACTCTGTCCCGTGTCCCCTGCACTCAATACAGTTCTACTTATAGTGCTACCAATCTTTGATAACACCCTGATTAACATGAACTCAGCCCTCAGCCCTGTGCCCTAAGCACTGAAAACACCGTTTGTAGAAGTAACATCCCCGCCTGAATGAGTTAGCCCCGTGTCCCCTGCTATCAATAATAAGTTGTGGCCACAAGTTATTAAGTTGTGGCCTCAATTTAATAAGTTGTGGCCTCAACTTAATAAGTTGTGGCCACAAGTTAATAAGTTGTGGCCACAAGTTAGTAAGTTGTGGCCTCAACTTAATAAGTTGTGGCCTCAACTTAATAAGTTGTGGCCTCAACTTAATAAGTTGTGGCCACAAGTTAATAAGTTGTGGCCACAACTTAGTAAGTTGTGGCCACAACTTAGTAAGTTGTGGCCACAATATAAATAAAGTGTTGCGAATGTCACCTCTGTGCCACCGTAAATTATATATATTCCAATGCCTAATTATAAACAATGAATATTACAACACATATTCACATTTTGTCAGTTCTTGGCTTTGGAAGAAACAAGAGGCAAAAAAGGACAATATCGCTTTACTGGATTGACTGGACTGTTCTGAGTAAGTTTTGTCATTTTTTTAAAATATTATCGACGAAAAGCTATCGGAGGTCACTGTGACCTTGACCCACTGCACCAAAAACAATAGGTATTATCAACTCGGTACGACCAATCATCCTATAAAGTCTGAAGACTGGTGTTGATAATATTTTTAAATATTGAGCGGAAATGATTTTCAAAGTTCGGGTCACTGTGACCTTGACATTTGACCCACTGACCAAAAAAAACTATAGGGATAGTTTACTAAGTAAGATCAATCATCCTATATAGTTTGAAGACTGTTGTTGATAATATTTTTAGATATTATGCGGAAATGATTTTCAAAGTTCTGGTCACTGTACACTCAACCACTTTTCTAAGTATACACCTAAAAGAAATATTGTAGTTTATTCAATTTTCAAGATATTGTGATGAATATTTCAAATTCATAAGATCAAAGATTGATATTTAACATTCCATCAAATTTATAAAGATAGGTACCAAACTCATGGGTACGCAGCGCTGTAAAAACAATCACCGCAATATTCAAAAGTCACAAAAACGTTAAAATTACTAGACTGTCATCAATATGCGTGTAACACAGACGACCATTTATGATTCACTAAAATAAATTTAGCAGACATGTGGCAATGTTTTATCATTCAAATCCTTTAAGAAGATGTTCTTGGGCAGATGTAAAGTGAAAAAAGGAATTTTGAGACTTTTGCCTGACTAATCCTCCACTTCACTTCGATCAGATAAAAGATTTGATGCAAAATGAGTACCCAAATGTTTTTTTTAACTCATTCGTGGCTTGAACGTTATCGTCTTCAAGAAAGGGTATTTGGTACTTCTCATGAATCTCTAATGGTCAGTTTGTGGTGTGAAAACGTCACTTTGGAGAAAATACAGCACTGTATTGAACCAATTGATCCAATTGATGATGTTTGTTGGATAAATGCATGTGAAAGGAAAATCTTATTACGGTTAGACAGATCAACTCCGTCAATGAATTTAGTGTTGAGAGGATATTTTTATGAAAGCGGAATATTTGAAATTGGTACCAGAAACCGTTTTTTTAACAAAAACTTTACTGTTCTAAATAATTTAGAAGAAATTAAGGATCATCAGAATTTACAGTTTTGTGAATTTCACATTCAGGGGTGTGGTGATGTAAACTCTCTGAGATAATGAAATCACCATCCATGCTCATTAACTTTATATCGAGTATTGAGAGAATGAATCCAATAATTTGTTGACAAAATTTCATGACCGTATCTTTCAAAATGATTTTGATATGACACATAATTGAGGTGTATACTTAGAAAAGTTGTTGAGTGTATTTCATGCATAGTCTGTTAAAAGTGATATTGGCCGAGGACGAAGTCCGAGCTCTATATCATTTTTCACAGGTCCGCAAAACTATATATTGACCGAAACATTAGTCTAAAATTATTATATCGTATACCTCATAAAAAGTAGTCAAAATTATGCGAAAATATAACAGAAAAGGACGTCTTGAAATCCGTGCAGGTCTACACATCATTTTCCAGGTCTACACATACATTTGCGGACTCGGCACGTGAGCGCTTTCGGCCAATCAGGATTAAGTATTTATGACAGGTATACGATATAATATGGTAGACCTTACTTTCATTAAAACAGTACTCTTTGGCAACCAATCAAAAACAACCTTTGGCTATACTGGCTGGAAATTGCAGTCAGGTAAATTTCTCCTATTTTTTGGCTTCAAAATTTTGTCTTTTAGACATGACTGGAGACATGCCGAGGTCTCATCCCAATATTAAGCTAACATACATGCTCTTTGGGACGGACCTTGATAAAATTCTCATCAAATCAAATCATTAAAACAGTACAATAAGTTGCTGGCCATCATATTTTGCATTAACAACTATTCTTGAAGAAAATCTTCAAATTGCAAAATAAGAATAATTTACAAGAATATATGCTGTGCATAATACTGATATTGCTCAGTAATGATCTAATTTGAATGAAATTATTTTCTGGAAAACAGAAAAGGAATGCTCCAAAATGTCAAATAAAACAAGAGTGCCAAATTGGCCCTAAGTTGCTCATCTGAGCAAGTTGTATTTAATGTTGTCAGCAGCTGGAATAATTGTCATCAGACACCAAGACTTAGTGTTGTGTAGCACTGTAGTACAGCCATTTAAACATTTTTTTCTATTGTTAATAATATTGGCCCCTGTGTGCATTGGACCAGAACCATTTCATTTTTAAAATAAGGTGATCATGATGATACAGAGCAAGTTTAATGGACCAAAACAATTTTAAGATCTGGCTACCTAGCCACTTCCTTTAAGTTTTTTAAAAGGGGACAATGCAAGGACACTACAGAGCAAATTAGGCCATATTCCATCCATTTGTTCATGAAAGGTGTTTCTATTTTTAGTTACAGCGGCCGCTGTGTGCAATGGACCCGAATCCATTTCCAGTTTTTGAAAGCAGAAAATGCAAGGATGCTACAGAGCAATATTGATGACATTGTATCTATTGGTTCAGGAGAATAAGCCATTAAAACTTTTTTTCCATTTTTAGTAACAGTGAACCCTTTGTGCACTTGACCGTTGCAATTTCCTTTAATTTGAAAGGGATCAATGAAAGGATGCTACAGAGCCAGTTTGGTAAGAATCTGACATGAAATTTCTGAGAAGAGTTTTAATTGAAAATGTTGAACCCATACTAATAGCTAATCCAGAGCCGCCGGCTCAGACGAGCTTATTATTGATGCAATTATTTCTACTTTACAATTATTTTTACCACTATTTATTTGCCCGGAGTGTGGTTCGGACTGAATCGGTAAAGAATTATCTTGAAGAAGCATATTTTCCAGAGGCAATCTGACATTGTATTGTTTCCGCTTAAAAGAGCCTTATTTATATAAGGAAAAGACTTTTTTGAAAAAGACCACACATTGTTCCGTTGTTATGATGTCTAACACTAATACAGTAAAACCCCTATAATAAGGCCACCATTCGGACTTTATGGAACTGGTCTTATTAGAGGGGTGGTCTCAGTATTGAGTTTGGTCTTTTTGTACTGGATAGTATTTATTTTATTATAGCAAGGTCATTATGTACATGTATTGGTCTTTACAAATTATAGACAGAAAATGATCTGTATAAAGTCATGTACTTCTCATGAATAAAATTTATAGCATTTTTCATTAAATAAAACAATTTCTGACCTGCACTTCAAACAAAAAAAGTTTGCCATTTACTGTAATATGTTGCTTTCAACATTAATTCAGTATGTCATTTATTCCTAAACACTTCAAAACTAAAAGTTTCTGATCACCACTTAAAGCATAACAAGAGTTGACTGTATGCTTGAACATTAAATTTTCACCGACTGTCTTTCTATCTCACCTGTCATCAGACAGATCACACATGGTTTTGCTCATGCAATTAAATTTCTAACAGTTTCCCCCACCGATTATCACATCAAATGTATTAAATAAATCAAAGACAATTAATTATCAAACACTTCCGTGTTTGTTTCACACCATCCTTGACCTTTGCCGTAAAGTGGTCGCTCAATTGTCGTAAATTGGTCATTAGTTGTCGTAAAACTTGGGCAGATGTTGTTTTTGTCATCATTAAGATGTAAACAAGTCAAATGTTTGAACGCCACCAAATGTAGTGGGGGTTGCGATAAGTAGTAATGTTGGATTTAATGTATGGTGATTAACCAAACCTAATCTTTTTGCACTCTAATTTTGTATATGGCTGACCATTTGTTAATGTTTAATGCTAAAAAAGATGATTCTACGTCAAGTCTATAGGCATTGTTTCCTCTGTATGAATTATCAAATCATTGAAATAATAATTTTTTATTTATTTTCCTAAGTTTAGAATTCTAACATATAAATTTGCTTCAATTTATATTATTCATGTACGAAAGAAAAAATTTCCAAGATATAGATTAATTTGTTCCCACTATATAAATAAAGTTAATTCCACTCAGGCGAGGTTTCGATCTCTGATCTCCCGCGTGCCAAGCGGGGATACATTACACTGCGCTATTGAGGCATTGAGTTTTAGAGCGTATAACTTCGTTATTGACCAATACGTGTACAGACGTTTGTTTCGGAATGGCGGTACAAATTTATGTAAACAAACGAATTTAACTTCCCAGACACTTTAAATAAGAAGTGGACATATCATAAACTTGGTAGTTTCGTAAAGTATATTCAACTATCTGTTAGTAGTCATTCGTTTAAAATCGGCTATTTACGTACAATTTAGACTGGTTCGCGATCTCAAATCAAAAGACCGCTTGTTACAAAAGAACACACTGTGAAATCAGTTTACAGTCTAAAAGGAGTTACGTCACCCCATGGAAATTTTACTTGCTGCATTCCAATATACACGCCACCTTCAGGTGGCGTGTAACAATACACATGAAATTGAGGTGAGAAAATGCCTGCGGTCGTATTATAATACAATACAATACAACAAGTTTATTGCATAAAACATACAAATATGCTTATAGCAACAACATATTACAAAAAAGCAAGCATATACATGGATTTGCAGAAGAGCAAAACATTATGAAATGTCTCGAGGTGTTATTATCATTGGATCCTGTGTAAGTTTGCAAAATATATGAATTTGCACAGATTTCTAATTATACTTTCTGATTTAGTTGACAACAAATTTACGAACTTTTGAATGTTTGGCCAGGTAAAGAAATAACGTTTTAAATATTTTTTTCTTAAATTGGTATATTTAGGGCATATTAACAAAAAGTGGTATTCATTTTCTATCATGTTCATATTGCAATTAAGGCATATGCGATCATTTCTTGGTAAATCGGAATATCTTCCAGTTTCTATAGCCAGATCGTGTGAGGAAATTCTGAACTTTGTATAAGCTATTCTAAATTTCTTTTCTTTAACAAAGTCGAGATATTTTTTCAAATTCAAAGGAGTGTTTAAATAAGTTTTATGTGTCAAGGCGTCTAGAATTATTGATTGATGAGTACCATCCTTGTAGATAAATGTCTAGAATTCTCTGTTTTAACTGATTATAATCAATTAACATGTTAAATTGATTATTCCATATGTATGACAAACCGCACTGATCAAGAATTTGTTTTATTTGGTGAGACCAATTATTTCTGTTGTATGTGCGTCCATTGTCTGCATCATTTTTAAGCATGATGTAAGCATTAAATAAAAGTGCTTGCTGGTTTAAAGTTAATAATTTGACCCAGTATTTTACCATTAACAACTTTCTGTGTATGTACATTGGAATTCGACATAGTTCACCATAGAGTGCATCTAAATTAGTTGATCGTTTAACACATAAAAGTTTTCTGCAAAATTTCGAATGTACAGCTTCAACATCTGGTCCCTTATGGTGACCCCATATTTCAGCCCCATAGTTTAATGTAGGTGAAACTAAAGAGTCAAATTGTTTTATGCTTTGAGAAATGGGTAATTCCAGTTGGTTATACACTGTAAACAAATTATGTAGTGAAAATGAGGCATGTTGGGCTACTCGTTTTTGTGTGCGACTCCAATTACCGTTTTTAAAAAGATGAACACCTAGGTATTTGAACGAATCAACAATGTCAATTTTCGTATTATATAAAAAGAAGTCATATAAAGTATGTCGACCATTCTCGAATATCATGATTTTCGTTTCGTTAACATTCAGACGTAGTCGCCATGTGTTACAATATGCTTCTGTATCGCTTAGCATTGACTGTAAAGATACTGGATCATGAGCAAATACTACAGCATCATCAGCAAATAATAAAAGAAATATTTTTAGGTCACCTATATCTAGTATACCATTTATATTAGAATTTATGTTACTCAAAATATCATTTAAGAAAAATAAACAAAGTAAGCTGCTAGCTGGATCCCCTTGTTTCACTCCAATGTTCGAATTTATATTGTCCGATATACTCGACTTATAACGTACATACGACTTCACGCTACAATACATAGATTTAATGGCTTTAATGATCTTTGTGCTAACGTTTTCCGTTAATAATTTATGCCACAGATATGTCCTGTCAATCCGATCGAACATTGTTTCCCAGTCTAGAAATGCAACATAAAGTTTTTGTCTATTGGCCAATGTTTTAGAAATTAGAGCATGCAGAATGAAAATGCAGTCTATTGTTGATTTACCTTTCTGGAAGCCGAATTGGTTATCTATCAGTGTTTCATGTTTTTCGGACCATTTTGTTAAGCGATTAACTAAAAGTTTCGAATAAATTTTCGATAATATATTATTCAAAGTTATACCCCTATATTTTTTTGTTTCATTCGGACCACCACCTTTATAAATTGGAACAATGATACCCTCTTCCCAGCTTTCAGGGAAAATTCCATCAGTGAATATCTTATTATATAAACCGATTAAGAAGGGAGATATAATATCGAAAGAATATTTGAAAGTTTCAGCAATAAGCTGATCGGTTCCTAGGCTTTTGGAACTGTTCAGGGCGAATATTGCATTCATTAGCTCATTAACTGTAAATGCAGAGTCTAAGTCTGCATCATATATTTGATGCATTTCGGAATCCTGATTGTTCTGATGAGTTGCTGATTGTGAGCCATACAAGTTACTAAAGTGTAAAAACATATCATTTATATTTAGATTGTCTGATTCAATATTCTGTTTTTTGTATTGAGTTTTTACATTTTTCCAAAAGGATTTTGGGTTTGTCTTCGCCAAATGAGCTATTCTCCTTCATTTCTTTTAAAAATAGCTTTACATTTACGTTTAATTTTAATGTAATTACGTTTTTTTATAAGGAAACATTCTTTGTTAGTAGTTGTCTTATTTCGCACATAATTATTCCTAGCTTTGTTATATTCCTTTCGGGCCGTAAAACACTCACGATTAAACCAACGTTTGTTATTTTGATCACTAGTCACTTTTGTTGCGCTGTTGTTCGATTTTCTCGTTTTCCCGAATACGCTGAATGCATTTTCTTGCATATACGATGTGCACGCCCGAACCGATTCATTGATGCTATTGTTATTTAAATTTCCTGACAACCGGTCAAGGATATCTATATTATTCAACAACTTGTTTCGAAACGCATCAATGCGCGATTCATCCCAGGCTAGAGATATTTCATGGGTCATGCTATTGTCACATGATACAAACTGTGGGCGTTTACGTTCTATAAAAAATTGTAAAGCGCAATGATCAGAAAATTCGTCAGGCGATAAAACTTCAAAATGTCTAATATAGTCAAAGTCATTGTAGTTCAATAAGAAATAATCAATCGTGCTCGCTCCATTCCTATTAAGAAATGTGAATTCTCCAACAGAGGCATCTTGTTGCAGACGACCATTTCCTATTAATAGATTAGTCGATTTATATAACTGAATGAGACGTTTACCACGTGCGTCGAGCACATGGTCTTTGTTTACCCTCGGGGGAATGAAAACATTGCGCTCTAAATGTATGTCACTGTCTAAAAATCTATCAAAAACAATGTAGTCATGTGCATCCGATGTTCTACAATTTAGGTCACCATTAACAAATACTTTGCCTTGTAACTTATACTTTTCGATTCCTGCTTCTATTTGTTCGAACATATCGATATCAGACTGGTTAAGTTCCCTTAATTCAGTTGGCCGTATATAAACGTTACATTAAAATACATCATTATCAAAACAGAAAAGGCTTTTACAAAATTTAACCCAAACTATTCCACACTGTTGTTTTTCTATAATTTGAATTTTGTCGCTTAGGTGTGATTTATAATATATGGAGATTCCTCCACTGTATCTTCCCTTTTTTACCCCTGGTGATTTATTTCCAAATAAATGGCTAGAACAATAGCCTTGTATATCTAAATTATAATGAGTTTTTTCAGATACCCACGTTTCAAGAAATATTGATACATCGTGGTTATTTATATTTTCTATAACCTCTGAATCAGTCAATTTTCTTACGAGTCCATTGACATTCCAGCACAAAATGTCCAACTTCTCTTCATGACGCCCTTAGGAGGTGTCAGTCGATGTGGGTTTGTACAGTTGACCATTAATATATAGTTTGTCAGCATTAAGTCTTACACTGTTTCCTTTTTCTTTTTCCGCTTTCATGACAGGATATAGTGCTTTCCGCGCGTCGCGCCATTCCTTAGGTAGTTGTACTCCTACGCCATGATTCGTCAGTTTTAGTTCCTCCTTCATTGCATTTGCACGAGTTCGTACCCTCTCACGGTCATGGTAATAGTGGAAATTGACAATGATCGGACATTATAGGATTAAAATAGCACTTGATTAATGAAAAGGGACTGTATTTAGTGGTCGTATTACGGAATAATGGGGTGGTCGTATTTTCGGAGTTAGCGACCAATAAGATATATAGAGAAAAATTCCGTTCTGAAAAATATTGGTCTCATTAGCGGGGTGGTCTAGAAATCGGGGTGGTCGTAAATAGGGTTTTTACTGTACTGGATTTAAGCCAGAAAAGACATGTCTGTGTTAATTATACTAGGCGTTAGCATTATATGTGTTCTTGGATGTTTTGGAAATATAATTTCACTTATTGTATGGAGACACGGAAAAAGAAGTAAAAATGCAAGCTGCGGAACATACATGTGGATTCTAGCTCTGAGTGACCTTTTCCTTCTTACATCCGGTGAAACTTATATTGTTCTATATAAAAATGGAATAACTACTGGCAATGTAGCATTTTTGTGTAAAGTGGTAACTTACGTCGTACTGGTCGCTCCACAAGTGGCAGCATGGATAACTGTTGTAATCGCAACAGAACGTATGCTTTATGTGTGCTTTCCAATCAGAATGTATCAAAGTAATGTGAAAAAGCGGTCAGTGATTTTACTTGGGCTTATACTGATGTTTTCCCTGGGTTTGAATATTTCTGCATTACTTTTACCTGAAAAAATAACGGTCCAATTAAAAAACAATACACATCTCACTGTTTGCAATGTCTCAGAAAATGAATTCAAATTTATTGACATTACAGTCAAAGTGTCATACGGAATCTTTACATTCCTTCTTCCCTTGGTTATAATTACAACAAGTAACAGTATTACTTTGACGAAGTTATATTTACGTAAGCAGATCGCTGCTCAAAATGAAACTCAACAAAGAAACATGAGGAATATAACTAAAGTTGTTGTATGTATAAGTGTATTGCACTGCATTTCTACGTTCCCGTTCGCAGTGCTTCAATTTGTTAGTTTTTCTGAAATATTCACGGTGTTCGCGTTACTTAGTTATTTGTTCAATAGTGGATTTAACTTTGCAGTGTACTCTTTGTTTGGAAGTGATTTTAGACAAGATCTTCAAGAACTATGTCACCGTCTGAGACAATACTGCCGGTCACTACGCCATTGGGATTCAGGAAACAGGGCATCACAACCAAGCAGAGTTTAAATGGGAAACATCAGTTTATTCAAGCGGTCAATCGTTTGTGGAATATTAACAAGTTTTTCTTATTAAAGGTATCTGTAAACAAGATCTGGGGTCGAACTCCGGGGAAAAAGTATCGAAAACTTTTTGTTTAATAATGCAATTTTCAAAACTACCTTTTGAAAAACGGTAAAGTTTAAACTGCGACTTCTTAAAAATGTCGTTCAATGTTTTACAATATCAGGGTCACAGCGTACGTTAAAAGATGCGATATAAAAGCCTTGGAGAAAAGTTTAGCTTTTTCAGCATTCAAAAATTCTAAATAAATGTG
>JAFMSR010000011.1:18208694-18228055 GCA_022818135.1 Saxidomus purpurata | reverse complement strand
AAGAGTTCTTTCAAATAAATTGTAACCATAACACCACTGTTCTATGTTTCTTCTTCCTGTTTCTTTTGTTTCTTTCCTTTATATCTCACATCTTCACATGCTGTTAAAACATCACGAAGGAGTACATCATTGTATTTCTGCAGAGTTCAATTTCTAAACACCTGAATGAAGTTACGAGATTCAACTTTAGCACTCTGGCTACTGACATACAGTCTGCCATTTTGCGGGCTGTAACACATGGCTAGAGGATGGATCAGGCCGTCCTCTGTGTCAAGTATTACTTTGTTTCCATCCAAATTTATAGACATTTTGTTTATAGAGTGATGTGTTCTATTACAAACGTAGAGCGAGTCTTTGATTATAATTAGCTTTGTTGGTCGTTCAAACTTGGAAAAACTTGCGGATTTGTCCCCAGACATATCCAATTTCAGAACTATGCTCCTTTTCTCATCAGACACAAAGTAGGTTTCATTGTCATTGCTGATTTCAATGAAGTCGGGAAGAATGCAGAGTGAACGAACATCGCAGCTCGGAACTATTTCGAGAATTTCCTCTCCCGTAGGTTTGAATATTTTGAATAGCAATGGTTCACTAAAGCCGACAAACAAGTTATTGCTTATACATCGCACACCCATGCATGTTCCTCCAACTCTCAGGTTTCGGATGACAGACAGTCTATCAGTGATTGCAACTATCTTGATCCTTTCTATATAGGGGAAAGTTATAGCAAGCTGATCTTGTTCCAGCACAGCTATACCCTGTGGACAATTATCGAGTTTCAAGAACATTACAATAATCTTGTTTTCGACGTCGATAATTTTCAAAGAAAAGTTTTCTATGTCAATTACTACCAGCTTCAAATCTGACAACAGCGCTATATCTTGTATTATACATTCCTTTTTCTCATCTGCATGTTTCGCACCAATCTTATGAACAAACACAAAGTCATCGCCACTGTTTGCAACAGGAGCAAGATCACTTGATTTAGTTACACCCTGAGCTTTCAAATCAAGGTCGTCTAGAGTCATCCTTTCTAACTTCAACAGCACGTGATGTTCCGATGCTTTATTTTTCAAGTGATATCTTGAGCATGTAGTACAATGGTATTCCGAACAGTGAGTGCAAAAAGCTTTAGCCTCAACATTATTACCATCCTGGCGGCATGAATCACAGAAAAACTCGTTATACTCTTGAGAACTTAAAAACACGGATGAATCTTTGCTTTTAACTCCCCTTTCTCTTATTTTGCCGGGCACTGATGATCCAGAAATACCGTCCGCCATTTTGTTCCTAAGGATGATAAATAATATTTATTTTTACAAAAACATGTGATATGTATATTTCGTTTAACCGTTTACATTCAACTTGAAATGTTAGTAAGATTTTAACTGTTTAATGTGCAAGATATTTTGCAACATTACCTGCATAAAGATATATCAGATTTTAAATATTCACCATTTGCCATTAATTTCTTATTTATAGACGACACAAGTGACCTTATCAAGGTCAAGTTACCCATTTGTGCGAGATTGTGTACTGAAAAATATGTTTTTACGTCGAATGTGATGTGATCCAAAAAATCCATCGGTCCAACAATTACACTCTTATAAACCAGTCCTGGCCTATAAACGAGGTAAAAATCTCAAGGATGTTTTAGTTAGTTCAAAATATACGTCTGCACCCCTTACCCCCATCAACGCCCGTTCAAGTCGATGCAATAGGCCTAGGTGTACACACTGCACTAGAATTATTCAAACTGATGAATTTATCAGTTCATGCAATATGTCTAAGTTTAAACTTAGAGTAAATACAGATTGTACATCTACAAATGTAATTTATCTCATAACATGCAAAAAATGTAAAATACAATATGTGGGCCAAACACGACAACAAGTTTCGAGAGGGAAGAACAGTCATAAATTTGGCATAAATAATTTCAGCGATCCGGCATTTGCTAGTAATGTTGCTACCCATTTTAATAGCTTTAATCATAATATGGATGATTTTAGCTTTTTACCAATTGATGTTGTTAAGAACGATTTGGACAGACTGATGCGCGAGACTTACTGGATCCATACTTTAAATACAACTTGGCCCAGTGGTATGAACAGTAGCGTATTATTTGATGTGTGAACTTAACATATCTTATATTCATTAGTAATGGTTTTTCATATAGACATGTTGGGTTTTATATTTATTTATCGTGTATTGAATAAATACATTTCTTTTTAATAAAACCCGCCGCATCAGTCTGATCCATATTTATATTGTAAACCTTACGTTATTTTTCATCACGCGGACGTTCGCGTCCTTTTTAACGGACGCGACGTCTTTTTGTTTTGTATACTGTATGTTGTATATTTTCTGACGAAGACATAAAGTCGAAACATGTAAATTGAAAACTTCGTGTTGTCTTGATTTTATTTATACTATGTGATCAGTATGTCATTCTCGCGTTATAAAGCCATGTTTTAGCAAACAAAGGTAGGAAGTTCATCAAGCTACAATGATTCTCCAACTTTTCCATAATCTTACCGTAAACAACTCGATTATATTCCCACATTTCATATGAAAGAAATGGCGCATAGAAGTAGTCTCGCAGAGTTGAAGAAGCTACTCGTATACTTTATAGTGAAAGGCATGACAACATTCTTTGATTGGTCCAAAATAAAAGTTCGTTATGAAATTCAGAAGTACCGAGAAGTGAATGTAGCTGTGTGGTAAGAGCAAAAATTTCCTGCTCGAAACGGACAGTATTTTTATGACTGTAGGTTCGAAACCCACTGGTGAAAAGGGGTTCTATCAACACTTTCTGGCGTAAGCTTGGCACTTTTCTCTGCAATTCTTGTTTCTCTTGATTTGAGATATTCGTGCATACAATGCAGTAGTTTCAGGCTCTTGGTGTCGCGTCGGCCAAATCAGTGGTAAAATGCAGATTCAAGTGCATGATTTTGGTTGTAAATTTAGTCATTTAATGAAAGTGAAACAAGTGACCTTGGCCCTACAGTAATGACGTGTGGCTACAAAGTACGAAAGCATGGCATTGCCTGTCTGGATTTAGCTGGGAGTGCGAGGGTCATGTTGACAGGGGTTGTCAGGATCATTGTTTTCTTGATTTACAATATTTCATGAGGCATATGCATAAGCTACATATATTTACAAACAATACATTAAATCAGCTAATGAGCACATTTCATGTTTCCAAGAAAGATCAACAACAACAAGATCAAATTTATAATTGTAACACATTACAAATATCATTCAGATGACCAAAATGATATAGGGTCAGATTGCTCGGTATGACAAATTACCTTTAAGTCAAGATAACAAATTTGATTACACAAAATTCGATTGGCCAAATGGAACATTTGATAATCTGAGGCAAATGTTTCTTTAACATGCCCGGTGTACTGCACCGATACACGGGACCTCGGTTTTTCGGTCTCATCCGAAAGACCTTTAGTTATGTAAGTGGAGGAGCGGGGGATCGAACCTGCGATCCCTGGATTACAAGTCCGGCGCGTTACCACTGGACCACTGATTCGCTCCTATGTGTTTTTCAGTGAACATTTTATGCATTTGGCCGTGACTATACTTTTATAATTATGTATTCTATAATAGGTCATAGCTCACGGGTCAAAATCCTACTATAATAACTTGACTATTTGCTGATAGTGATATATCATTGATTTAAAAACACAATCGAAAAAGGGATCAATCTTAAATCGCTATCGCTCCCGTCGACACTTCTAATTTCCATAGAACATCTCGGATGAACACTAAACATATACATGATGTAAGGTGTATGATGTAAGCTCTGGGTTATAAGCCTTTGAATTATGTTACTAAAATTCATTTATAGAATGTTAGATGGAATATTCGCAAACAAATTTCGGTTGGATGAAAGCCTTTACAAAATCTTTTCTTTTTTGATGAACAGCCTTTTTGTTGTGGGCTGCAAACCAAATCACTGAATGGGCCATCATGACAAGAGACACAAGTCATGCGGTTTGAATGAGAAGTTTTATATTAGTAGACAAAAGTTTTCGTTGCATGCAGCTCGAGTACATGGATTTAGTCCATGAGCCGACTTAGTATTGAAGGCGCATGTGCGCCTCAAAACTATCAGTCAGAAGTGAAACATCAGAATTTCAGGAAGTGTTAATGAAACGTTGGTTCAAAACTTACCTGAAAACCCCAATCCAAGTCACATTCTGATTTGGTTATGGGAGTGTTTACGATACGTTTAAACTGCAGTACCTAGTTACAAAGACGCAGTTAAGATGTTTGTGCTCGATGTCAGATTAAAAGCTGTAAAAGTTGCGTGGCCAAAGGTTGCGATTATTTTGTTGTAACATATGTTAGAACGATGTTCAAAATTAAGATGATGGAACTAACGGGATAGGCTAAGCAAGATTAAGATAAACGCATAAGATTGCGGTACATGAATAGTTTTATTGGGGTCACCGGGTGTGTGAAATGATACCTCATATGTTTCACCACACTATCACAAATTTTACAAAAACATTCATTATTGATACTTTTGGAAAGTATGAAATCTTGTTTCCCTTTCTTCAAGAATGGATTGCTCTTTAATCACAAAAAGATCGTGGAATGCATATAAAAATGTAATTATAAAGCCCTGTCATGTTTTATGGAAAACGAATACCTTTTTAGTTGTGGTGTAACGATGATCTAGTAGAACCGAATCGTTGCTAACAGTGCCAGGTCGACGAGTATCGACTTCAAAGATATTGAATCAATGTCGCTTGACTGTGTTTGTCAAATATTAAAGCGGCGCTTTTCTTTTAATTTCTTGGTATGTTGGCCTATATTGTCCTTACTATTAATGTCTACGTGACTAAATAAATACACATTGAAGGTTTCTTCCATAAATAACCCATTCGTTCGTGACTTACCTGTTGTTGTTTTGTTTGTACCTGTATCTGTCTTGCTACCTATCAGAAGAAAGGAGTAGGTCAGCACGTAAAAATGTGTCAATGTTTGCACGATTTCATTTCATCATTCAACGGCCAGTTGATAAATTAAAAGAAGGGAAAATGGTGGAAAATTCATCAGTGACTCCGACACTTGTGACCGCAATTTTCAATTTTTATTGCAGTTAATTATTATGCATTCCCAATTTATGGCAAGTGTTTTATCATTTATGGCCAATTTCTAAAGAAGAGAAAATGGTGGAATATATATCAGTGACTCTGACACTTCAGATATTTTTATTGAAAACTAGCGTCATATGTAACATTTATTTCAATTCAGTTATCAATTTATTTACGCTAATGAGTCAGATGTCCACTTGAAAGACACCCTTCCTGCGGCTAAGGAGACCTTCAATTTCAAGCCAAATATTAAGTACACGACAACAGACATAATGTAACCACAACAGCTCAGTGTTCTTGTGAGTTATAAAATCAAAGAGGTAATGGAATAGATCTACCATAATGACAATTGCTCACTTTAAAATAAGTTACAGCTCATAATTTCCACATCCATGATTCATGTAGGACTTGTGTATTATATAACCGGAACACTTAAATTACATGCGGACAGTCGCGTCGCAACACAATGTTTTGAAACGAATCCGCATGAACACATTCCTCTGACGTCATCGGCGACTCAAATATGGATATGGCAGAGATACGGGATGCTACAGGGTATGCTGAACTCATTCCGCCCATTTCATTGACAAGAAAATTAATCATGAGAGTGTTAACATTTTATAAACATCCATTATACAAAATCAGTGTTCTTCTCTTTTGTGTCAAAATGAAAATTTCATAATAAATATAGGTAGACATATTCTAATAGTGCCTTCTATCCATATTGTTACATGAAAAAAAAAACAAATGTAAAAAAGTATTTGCATAAAATGCGAGGGTGATAAAGAATTAACCGGAGTGTTACTTTTACAGCAGCAAGCTAAAAAACACACAATTCGATGTTCAGTCTCTATCTAACCAGCCTTGAAAATTTTATTTTATTGTACAAAAAACATTCAACATGCAATACATACTAAAGCAATGAACATGTAACATCGAGGTGGTTGTTCCATATATCAAGTTTGATTGCAAATCTCAAAATCTTCCGCACATTGGCTCCAGTGTCACTATCATCAACATCCTTGATTGCTTTTAAAAATCAGCGTTGAGTTCGACACACTTTAACTGATATGCCCTATCTACTAAAAGAAATATACTTTCTCTAAATCGCCTTTTCCACTCGAATACTTATAAAAGGGACAAGGCCTATTCTATAGATGAGTTTTATCATCTCAGGCTCACGTTTTAACAGTAGGTAATAATATTTGATGAAAGCACGCATTTCCGTGATTCTGACAACGCCATTTATTAGAATACTTTTCAACTTGTTGTATACTGTTTTGTTTATAACAAAAACGAGAGGGACAGTGATATTTTATAAAAAGTCGTAATTGACGTGAAGTGCAGCACTAACATCCAACATTAGAAACACAAGAACAGTTAAAGAAATGCAACAGTCTGGTTAATTCTTGATCACCCATCGAACACGATGAAGTACGAATCTGTACAGACATGCTAGAGGTCCTTTATGTGACTACTATTATTATATATGTATTTGGTCCTTTAATGTGAAAAATAATGCTATGGGTTAAAACTTATATACATCAAATGCTTTTGTCTCGATGAATGTTTGAGAAAATGGCCATGTGTAATATATTTTTCCGAAACCATTTATTGTTGCCCTAATTAATATACACATAACACACACTGAACACCTTTTCAACTCCAAAGATAGTATGGAGCAAAGCATCTAAAGTCATGTGAAGCAATATTCACTTCTGTAGTACAATAGTAAAACAAATGATTTCGACTGAAATGTTTGGTAAACACATCCGATGATGTTTTGCTTTTTATTACTTGATTTTTCTGCTGCATGCTTTGTTTATTCTTTATTTCACATTCCTGAATATGTGGACTACAATTGAAGTCGTAGGTAAGCACATCATTCTTTTACATTAAGAATTTCACTTTTTAAACACATGAATGTAATTTCGGAATTCCACTTTGGCATTCTCACAACTGACATACAGCCTATAATTTTGTGGACTGTAACACATGGCTCGTGGATAAGACAGGCCGTCGTCCGTGTCTAGTATAACTCTATTTCCATCCAAATTTATAGAGAGCATCTTTATAGTGTCACGGTTTGTATTACAAACGAAGAGAGAGTTGTTGACGAGTTGTAACTTTGATGGTGCTTCCAGATTTGAATATGCTGCGACTTTGGCTCCAGACATATCCAATTTCAAAACAGTGTTCGCTTCCGCACAAGATACAAAAACGTTTTTCTCGTCATCGCTGATTTCAATGTACTCGGGAAGAAAGCAGAGTTGACCAACCTCGCAGCTCGGAACTATTTCGAGAATTTCCTCTCCCGTAGGGTTGAATATTTTAAACAGCAAAGGTTCGCTAAAACCGACAAACAAGTTATCGCTTATACATCGCACACCCATGCATTGCCCTTCAACTCTAAGGTTTCGGATGACAGACAGTCCATCAGTGATTGCAACTATCTTGATCCTTTTTTTATAGGGGAAAGTTATAGCAAGCTGATCTTGATCGAGCACAGCTATACCATATGGGCAATTATCGAATTCCAAGTACGCTACAATACTCTTGTTTTCGACGTCGATAATTTTCAAAGAAAAATTTTCTATATCAATTACTGCAAGCTTCAAATCTGACAACAATGCTATATCTTTTATTATGCATTCATGTTTTTCTTCTTCATGCTTCACACCTATCTTATGAACAAAAACAAAGTCGTCGCCATTGTTTGCAGAAGGAGCAGAATCACTTGATTTAGTTTCATCCTGAGCGTTCAAATCAAGGTCGTCTAGAGTCATCCTTTCCAACTTCAACAGTACGTGATGTTTCGATGCTTTATTTTTCAAGTGGTATCTTGAGCATGTAGTACAATGGTATTCCGAACAGTGAGTGCAAAAAGCTTTAGCCTCAACATTATTACCATCCTGGCGGCATGAGTCACAGAAAAACTCGTTATACTCTTGAGAACTTAAAAACACGGATGAATCTTTGCTTTTAACTCCCCTTTCTCTTATTTTGCCGGGCACTGATGATCCGGAAATACCGTCCGCCATATTGTAACTAAAAACGTCACCTCAAACGATTTCATTTAACCGTATCATATTGCAGATATGTCGCTTGTGCACTATCTATAATTATGTACTCATATATATATATATATTCACCCACGTGCGTCCTATTATCGTATAGCAGACTCAAACTGACTTGTTATCACAAACGCTGCATATATTTACAGGTTGTTTGTTATATCAAAAAGAGCGAAGTTCATTGATTATGATTAGATATCTACAAGTTAAATTTCTGCAAAAGTGCCTTTCAATTTAAAACCCGTATCACAAATAATAATAGTATATTCACAAAAACATAAATATGTCAGGTGAGAGTGCTCTCTCTATAAAGATATGGGTTATATCACTAACAAACAAATGTTAGATCATGTTATACACTTACGACTCCCGTACGAGTAGATTTTCAGTCGAAATTTTGCAAAATCGCACGGAGTCCGTACGAACATCGTTGACTCTTGCGAGCATCGTACGGATTTTATTAACTCGTAGAGGACTCGGGGACTCGGTGAGAATGTTTCACCGAGCTCCCGAGCTGTCGCAGAGCTCGTAGAAATTTTCGAAGTCGTGAGCAGCTCGCAAGGGCCCCGTACGGGCACCGCAAGGGCCCCGGCATAGCTCGTACGGGCATCGCACGATGTCCGTGCGGATTTGGAACACCGCGAGTCCCGTAAGAGCTTGCCGGTGCTCGCACGACTATCGCAGGGTGGCGCACGGTCAACGATTGAAGGTGGTGTAAAACCAGGACACCGTGCGGACACCGTACGGGCGCCGTATGAACACACGTGCATCGCACGAGGTACGTCCGAGCTCTTTGCGAGCACCGCACGACTTGTCTGCGATGTCCGTATGGATATCCTACGATTGCATCCCCCAAAGGTCGTACGGGGCCCGTAAGCATGTAACCAGAAGCTACGATTGTACGGAGACCGTACGGATTTTAAAAGTTGGTGGAATCGTGCGATTTTATAAATCGTACGGATATGCGACCAGGGCATAGGCTTCTCTATTTAGACACCTCGTTCTCTTGGCTTTGCTCCCATTGCAATTCAATAAATATCTCAACGCAACTCACCTACAATTAATCGTAACATCAACTCTTTTTCCCAAATGATAGCCTTGCGTCAGGTCCCTCCGTGTCAATTCCCAAACCTAAAAATAATCTTCCTCCCCCTACTCTAATTTCAAGGTCATTTTCTAAACTGTCAGTCCATTGTTATCAAAAAGCATGAATTTTATGTCCTACTTGACACTCACAACCCAGATATTGTCGTAGGAACTGAATCCTGGCTTACCAAAGACCACCTCACAAGTGAAGTATTTCCATCAGATTTAGGTTACACCCCTTTTCGCAAAGGTAGGCTTACAGGTAAGCGAGGTGGCGTTTTCATTTTGGTTAATAATAAATATATTTCATCTGTGAAGCAACATCTTGATACCCAATGTGAACTGTTATGGGTCAAAATAAACATGGACAATTGTAAGCCCTTATATGTTGCTGCCTAGTACCGACTAAAAGAGAACGATCTCACAAGCTTCTTTGAGTTTGAAAGGTCACTGGATCTAACCAGATCCCTCAAAGGCACCGAATAGATTTTTGGTGACTTTAACACCCCCAACCTCATCTGGGACTCTGACCACATACCTTCAATGAATCCAATAGCACAAACATACAGTCTAATAATACGTTTCTCGAAATCCTTGATGACTATGATCTTACACAAATGGTTAACTCCCCTACACGCAATGAAAATGTCTTGGACTTATTCCTCACAACAAACCCAACACTAGTAAGCACAGTATCTGTCCAGGCCACAGCATAATCATCTCACAAGCTAGAATCAAACCTTTCATAAATAAACAAACTCCTAGAGACATTCCATTATTCAGAAAAGCTAGATGGGATGATTTCAAGCAATTTATCAGTAACTCCAAGGTCAACATATTAAAAGATGCAGAGGTTATCCCAGTTGAAGACCTCTGGATCAGGTTTAAACTCCTAATTCAAGAAGGCATGTAATGTCAAGCACCTCATCCAGCAAACAATTAAGAAATCATACGAGACATCCAACATTCAGAAACACCAACACTACTTAATTCAACACCAAACGCCTCTACTCACTTATAAAAATTGCCAGACAAGATAACCAAGGTATTGCCCCGCTAAAAGATCAGACAAATGGTAAAATCACCTCAGAAAATCTTGGTCAAGCAAATATTCTGAATAAACAATTCCAGTCTGTTTTTTTTCAGGTGTTTCTCCCATGTCTCTGTCTCAGCTGTGCAGGACTGCCCTAAGAAAAAGGAAATACCCTAAAATGCCCGACATTGAAATTGACCCCAAAGGCTTCTTGAAATTACTCCAAAACCTAAAAGTGGATAAGGCTGCTGGCCCAGCTATGATAAAGCCCATTGTCTTGAAAAAGCTCCGCCACGAGATCCTTGACATAGTATCACTAATCTTCAAAAGATCCCTTAATACTGGTAAACTCCCTTCCGATTGGACGAAGGCAAATGTCGCCCCACTATTCAAAAAAGGTGATATTAGTGACCCTGCAAACTGCAGACCCACATCGTTAACCTGTAGTCTATGTAAACTTCTAGAGCACATAATTGCATCTAGCCTATCCACGCATCTCTCGAAACACAACATAATCTATTATTTAAACTCCAGGAACATAGTGTCGCCAGTCAAACTGTGTCTTGGATCCGGTCCTTTTTATGCCCCCGAAGGGTGGCATATTAAAATCGCACCATCCGTCCGTCCATCTGTCTGTACATGCCGGGTAGACATTAGGGGGTTAGGGTTTGAGTACAACTTAGCATTGTGAGGTTCTTTCAGTTCATTCCGTCATTTTTGGGTTAAAAATGGTATTGTGGGGTTAAAAAAGATCAAAGGGATAACCTCACAAAGTCCGTCTGGTGAGTACGTCCGTCCGTCTGTGCATCCGGCCTTACATTTTTTCGTGTCCGGGCTGTAACTTTGTCATGCATTGAAAGCTTTTGAAATAACTTGGCACAAATGTGAAAAAAAATGTGAAAACTTTGCCTTACATTTTACCTTCAGGTTTGGTTAAGATTGCTCAAAACATATGACTTCAATAATTCTTATTAATGGTTACTGTCAATAGTAGCTGCCTGTAAAACTTGAACCAAATTTTAACCAGACTGCAAATTTTCTAAGTTGAAAAATGACCATAAGTTGCAATAAATTCCATCCAGAGTTATCAAACCTGTATATTTTAGTAACTTCGGTGACTGGGAAGTTGTCAGTAAAGTTGAATATAGCGTGAATAGTAATCATGCATTTAACCATTACAAAATGTTTTTATTTAACTGAATTTGCTTCGTGTTGATGTGCATCAACATTTGACTTGTCTGTTCTGTTACATATTGTTTTTAAAAAAGGATTTAATGTGGAATGTTGGTATCAATTACAGTCATTGCTTTTGTTTAAGTAATACATTATCAAGTTTTCTTTTGTGTAAATAAGCTCAATTACAGTCAGTTTTCCCATGAATTGGCCCAAATTTTGACCGATTTGGTCCAAAATATAACTTGGCCAAAATGTCGCTGTCATACAATTTCTGCATCGGTATGATTCCGAAAAACGAAAAACATGAAGGTGCTCGAGTGTAAACATAGTTCTATTTGGCATTTTTCTTATTAATCAAGGTCTGGGCACTCTAGATATACTGCTCCAAGGTGACCAAATCTCGAACCTGAAAAAATTACTTCGCCTTCCATTTTACCTTCAGGTTTGGTTAAGATTGCTCAAGACATATGATTTCCAGATGTTAACAAAGTCAAATATAGCAATTTCTAGTAGATCAGGATCTTGGTTCATTCAAGTCCATAAATTATCTCTATTGTGGCCATATTCATTACCATAAAATTGGATTGAGATTGCTTGAAAACTATTTATCTTAAGAGTGTTAGTAACTTAGAATGAAGTTGAACTGACAATCGAATTCATCTTCTTAACAGCTCATCTGGAGCCTTTGGCTAAAGTCTGCTATTTTTAGCACTTCTGGCAAATTAGTTTCAGGTAAAATGTCATAAGAAGCAAATGTTGGTGATGGTAATGGAAACTGAGTGATCACAAGAACTCGTTATAAGCAAATCATCTTCAATGAAGTGCTCAGGTGTGTCAAAAAACAGCAAAGTTTAATAAAGTTAGAAGAATTTATTAGTTTCTTCAATTCTTACCAATTTATCTGTCCTACCACAATTCAGCTTCTAACACGGAGGATTAGATTTTTGTTGAAATTATGTTTATGAATTACATCTGAACCAAACCAGAAATGTCTGCCAGAAAACCTGGAATTATTATTATGGTTTTACTTCTTAAAACTTATTTTGATTTAATATAAAAGTTCTTATTATATACATGTAAAATTTATATTATCTTTGACAGAAGAGAAGCATCGAGACCTTTGATTGCAAAATACTAATGCAACTGTTCATGTGCTGAGTACATAATTTTACCCAGCAATATTTACCAATACCTGTAAAAATAGATTTTTTTTCAACCATTTTAACAGTAACCTTGACTATGAAACTAACCTTGAAAATGTTCACGATATCTACAGCATTCTGTTAAACAGATATAGAAGATGCTTAACACAATTCCTGGACAATAATGTATGAGGCTGGATGCAACTAGTTATATGCAAACTTGGGTACCGGGGATCAGCCAGGAGGAAGACTTGGGAAAAACGATCTCCCAAATTTGCCAGACGTCTCCCTTTTTTCAGCTGAGATAGAAGTGGCTATACAAAGAGTCTGTAGGGAGAATGTTTACACCAATAACTTTGTCCATAAAAGATGAAAAATAGACCAAACTTTAAATCTAGGCTGAAATCTGGTTATGGATTTAGTCTTTGACAGTTTGAAAATGAGATAGTAGCATCTGTTAGCTTTTAAACAAATTACTTCAGTTAGGCAGTCATCTCACTTGTGAATTCCCTAACTCCGTGTAACAAAATGATGTTGCGAAAATATCAGAAAACCATGAGGCTAAGCAATAATCACCAATGCAATTTTACAAAGTTTTTATGTATCTTGAAGACACAAGCATTGTCTATTTCAAGGTATCTGTTCTATGACATCTTTATCTGTGCTTTCCATTTCACGTCCTGATTTCCTTTGAGTGAATTAATAGGCTTTTCTTTGCCCACGATGCAGATCCAAATCTTTATCCAAGCTCGTCTGAACACTTTACCAAAATTCAAATCTTGAGTTCCCATTCTTTAAGTTTCAGGTTTGCAAGGAATTTTCCATGTCATATGTAAATACTATTTCATTTATAATATCCTTTATTTCATTTAGTGAAATATCCTCTTTGAAAACCTGAAATAGAATGAGATAAGAAATATATCCTTCTGAGACTCCCTTAAATGGACCCTATTAACCTATTCAAAATTTAATACCTGCTCTGGTATTAATGAAAGTACTGATTCCAGAGTTTTGAAACTCTAACCAGCAGTTAAACTTACAATAAATTTAAATTTGGGATTGTATTTAAAGAATTTGGAAGACATTGTATGTATTAAGGTCAGTAGAAAACAAACATCTCTCTAAAGTAGACTCCAAACAGCATACATCTTGTAGTATTTTGAGTCAAAATTTTAACCCGCTTAATTTAACAGCTGATTAAATTTGTGACTGAGCAACAACAGGTTCAAATTTAATCAGGAAAGAAATTTTACCATGGTCTCCAAATCTCTTCTTTAGATGCAAGTACTGACCAAAAATTCCGAAAACATTCAGCCAGTGTAGTTGAATTTTTAATAACTTGATTTACAACTGATATTTTTCACAGATAGTTCCGACTATGATAGACTTATTCATAGTCAGATAACTATGTATTTACCTTCCACCATGGTGAATCCGCTACTCTGTTGTATGGGACTTCAATCCCATGACACTGTAGAGCCATATACATCACAGCTATTGCTATATGCTGGGGCTTGTACCTCAAGGCTAGAGGCGAGTGGTATGAATCTCGTAACAGAGCCCAGCTGGTGCGGGTCAACGGAACAGACTGCCAGGTAAAAGGATCGAACCAGTCTTCCAGATATTTTAAATAATGCAACAGAAACTGAAAAAGAAAATTTGTAAATGATTATATAGTCCTGAAAGGAATACAACAAAACACTACTATTTTCAATTCATATTCAAAATTCACATGTATTTCCTATTCAAACAACTTGGATAAGGACCTGAAATAAGGCCAGTTTGAAGCAAAATGAGCTGGCTATTCCTAATTCAATCAGTAAATTTTCACCATGAACCTCTTTGAAAGAAAAGGAACTGTCCATTTTAAAAAAATGAGTTGGCTACCGTGGTATGTCACAGTAAAAAGTATCTAAAGGGCATCACTTTGCAACACTTGACTGGATACACACAAAAATTGTGTCTTGCATATTCCCTATTTCTTATGGTAATTGCGTATACACACATTCATTACAAATCCCTTTAAAACTGAAGTAGGAGTTTGCTCCACAATCTACCTATGTCACATTAAATCTTAACAACAGATATGTCTGAGTTCAAAAGGGCATAATTTTCTCTGCAACACCTTGATGAATATATGCTAAAGTTGTGTCTTGCTAAATTTTCTATGTTCAAAGGGGCACAACTCTGGCTTGCACATCTACTATTCACGATGATTGTTTGTACCAATGTTCATTGCATTTTTTTAAAAAACTGAAAGAGGAGTTCACTCCAGAAACTACATGTAACTATGTAGACTGACAGGATGATTGCAGTATATTTATATATTCACTAGTCAGAGACGCGCGAAACTCAATTTGCAATCACGCAAGGTATAAATGTTTATATTACCTTATGCGGATGATAAACAACTGACTTGAAGTTTAAACTCCTCAGCAGAAATAATTCACAGTTGACCACGGAATCTCTATAGTGTTGAAAGTTTGTACCCATTTCTAGTGGTGGTTTATCACGATTTAACGTTCTGTAATATAAACAAAATATTATTTTTATATTTTGCGACGAGTACACCTAAACTAATACCCTGGTCAAAAATCTGTCATTGTGATCAGTCTACAGATCTGTGCAGTTTGATCATGATCTGCAATTTTCACAATTCAGTCAGTAAATTTTCATATACAACGCTTAAATGATAGCAGTATTAACAGTTAACACAATCTGTACATTTGATGAATATGACATGGACGTATACATTTCTCTCCCAACAGGTAAAATCTGATATAGACCCCGTTTCGAGATGAAACCCTATATGCAAGTTATGTTATTTATATACAATATTATCCTCTATTAATTGGGACTTCAAGCAATGACTTAAATGATTTTCATTGCACAATGTTTACAACAGTACATTGTTAGTTACAGTATAGAAAATAGTATTCTTCCTTACTTAGTGAATAACCTGATAGCTGTACTCAGAATATACCTACAAAGATTTAAAGTCATGGTTCCCTGAATCATATTTTAATTGTAATGAGCACAAGGCAAAGCTGAAGTATCAACTCTTAGATGAATATAGTTAAAAGTAGAGAAATTATAACCAGTACATCTGACCAGTACCTATATGTGACGTTGACAACATCTCGAACTTTTACATGCTCTTCCTCCTCAGTCTTACCTCCCAGGTACAAGCAGGTTGAAGCAATCAACTGAAATATGAAATAAACACATTCTTTCAGAAAAATTGCTTTGTATTGTATATTTAAGTTTAACCCTTTACTATATGTAGCTGTCAAAAATACATCGCCCTGAGCTGGATTCAAACTCAGGTCCTCCAGTATCAAGGGGAAACTCTACCACATTGCCATAAAAGCTAGCTCAATGACAAAGAAGTACAAGTGCCGTATTATACCTCTACCACATACACCCCTTCTTTACCAGAATTCATCCTAAAATTCAGAGTATGAATGTCTGTGGGACGTTCTAAGGGTACTATCCTTTCTAAACACACAAGTTATGTAATCTTTATTTTGTACGTTGGGCGCCAAATGTAACCGTGAAAAATACATCGCCCTAAGCTAGATTCAAACTTGGGTCCTCTGGTATCCTAAGCAGAAACTCTCCCAAGTCCCCATAAAAGCTAGCTCAATGGCAAGGAAGTACAAGTTCTTTGGTCGCTGTGATTGACCTACATTTTGGCAACCAATCAAATTCCCTCTTTGGCTGAAACTGCCTGGAAATTGCAGTCAGGTAAATCTCTCCTATTTTGGACGCAGAAAAACACTTTTGATAGGTATAGGCATGGTGGGAGACATGATGAGGTCTCGTCCACAAATACAAGCTAATATAATTGCTCTTTATAAAATTTGCTTCAAATCAAATCAGGAAGTACAAGTGCCGTATTATACTTCCACTACATAGGCTAGAATTCTTGCAACATAATTACACCAGTCACTCTCAGTGACTTCTTCCTGTTGTTCTGACAAGTGCTCATGCTGAAAGAAAGGATTTTATAGAATCAGGTCAAATTCCTCTGAAGGGATTCTAGAATGTATCTTTAGAGTTTCTAAAGTCATTATTTAAAACTAAATGACTTACATATGGGTCATAATCATCCAGTCTGTTTTCTCGAAAGAATCTATGGTATAAGACACATGCTGAGGCCAATGATACTGTTTTCATTCTAAGCTTCTGACCTGCAAATAAAACAGAAAACTTTGAAAAACTGAAATTTAGGATTAGATATACATGTATACTGGTAGTCTTTTTATAGATTAACCAAGTTTAAATATAGTAAATAGCTAATGGTTTAATCTCAATGGCTGATACACCTTAGTGGCTTCTTGATCTGAGCTTAAAAATAGCACATTTTACTCATGGTGTGATGATTCTATTGCAGTCCAGTTCCAGGATTCGTAAATGTCCACTACACAAACACAATGCTAAGTAACATTCCAAATATCTATAATCTGCCTGTCAACTTACAGTTTTTTTAAGTTTTCCCTATATAAGCCTATGTGAAATCAAGTGACCTCACCCCCTCACAGGAAGGGTTAATTTAACCAGGGGGTCATAATTTGAACAATCTTGGTAGAGGTCCACTGAACAATGCCACATGTTAAATATCTTAGCTCTAGGCCTTGTGGTTTCAGAGAAGATGATTTTTAAAGTTTTTCCCATATAAGCCTATGTAAAACCAAGTGACCCTCTGCGCGAGGTCAATTTTGACCCGGGGGTCATAATTTGAACAACCTTTGTAGAGGTCCACTAGACAATGCCACATGCTAAATATCTAAGGTCTTGGCCTCCTGGTTTCAGAGAAGAAGATTTTTTTATGTTTTTCCTATTCCTTGCCAGTCATGATAGTAACCAGACTTCTGCATTGAATGGAATTCTTTGAACACCTTTGATAGAGCTTCATGCAAAGAATATTCCTGCAAAGTTTCATCAGCATTGGCCAAGTGGTTTCAGAGGAGATGTCGTTTGAAGGAAATGGTGGACGGACAAATGGACGACGTACGACGGACCCCGGACAGAGAGTGATCCTAATAGCTCACTCTGATACTTTATGCCAGGTGAGCTAAAAAGGTACAGGGAAAACTACAAGCTTCAAATAGACATTACGTGATTGGTTGAAAGTGCAGTGTTTACAAATGAAAAATATCTATAAATCAGAAATATTAAATACATCATCTTAAAAGTCTTACACAATTCTTATAAGAATAATTAAGGCCAGTTTTTCAAAATGTTCCGACAGTGAAATGTGAATTTACTATGAGGTGTACACAATACTGTGATAACGTTTAGACCTAGAAATCTCACTTGATTCCATGCCAAAGGCAGCCTGTGCCCCTCATTCAAAATTTTGAAACTGCTTTTGTATACGACTTTTTGAGTCCACCATCCTCGTTTGAGGCTTAAAGTGATATGACCCGATTTTGAAACTGCAGGTTGGTTATGCCTTTATAAACTGTAGGTTGGTCATGCCTTTATAAACTGCTGGTAGGTTATGCCTTTATAAAAGGCAGTGACTAGAGAACCTGAATTCTCTACACAATGATTTTAGTGAACCAGAATTGTTGTCCTATACATTATAACATTTAATTATTATAGATACGCAAATGCAGTACAATTATGTGTTTCTAAATGTTAGTTCCTAATATTCCTTTTTTTTGTTAGCTCAAATCCATAAGTCAAATGTTGTCTTTCCCCGTTGATTACAGCAATTTGATCTTGTAGCACGGGCATCCTCCATTTTCGTATCATATCAAACTGAGCATACTTTCCTGACACTATCAGAATCTGGAACAGCCTCCCCCAGTCAGTAGTAAGCTGCTCAACCATCGACAGCTTAAAGAGGGAGTTGCAGGTCGTCCAGTTACGATAGATGCTTCCCGGACATTTTTAAATGCACTGACTGTTAATATAAATTTTAAACGAGCACCTGTATATAGACCTTTATTTCACCGCCATGCGCCTGTATGATTATGGACCAAGTTTTCTGGTGTCTGTACAATATTGAAAGAAGAAGAGACAGTGGTTGCTACATGTACAAAACAAGATCAAGAAAACGTAACCACAGAAAAATAAACATGGAGTCTATTTTTGGATTTGGGTGTAAAAAAAGAATAAATAATAAGAAACACATTTTAAAACCATTTGTATCAATATATAATAGATATAATATCTGCATTTAAATTTGTGTAGGACAAAATTTTGGTTCACTTATATTGTAATTCTTCTTTTTCTCTCAATATTGTACAGACACCTAAAAACTTGGTGTATAATCGTACAGGCGCATGGAGGTGAAATAAACGTTTATTACAGGTGCTCGTTTAAAATTTATATTAACAGTGCATTTAAAAAGTCCGGGAGGCATCTATCATAACTGGACCGCCCGCAACTCCCTCTTAAAACTGTCGATGGTTGAGCAGCTTACTACGTGGGTGGCTGTTCCAGATCCCGATAGTGTCAGGAAAGTATGATTTCTGGTAGCAGAGGGTTCTGACATATGGCACGAGATAGGCTAGCTAAAACAACTTCAGTGTACCCAGTTTACATGCTTGACAGAACAGCATCTGACGAAAAAACGAAATATAAAAATAGCCGCATTTAGAGTTTTGGAAGCCAAAACTAGAGATAAGAGAGAACCGATAATTAATTTCCAGTTTGCATGCCACATTATTTTTGTGTCTAGGACTGCAACCGAAAAAAATATATGATTGATCTACACTTG